>ONZH01016742.1:0-25197 GCA_900303285.1 Rhinella marina | reverse complement strand
GCCAGAGCACCATCGATTCGTCTTCTCAGCGCCAATTGGAGGAAGAGGAGACAGTTGCCACCGCTACACAGTTTACACCATCTCTTCGGCGTGGATGGGCTGAAGAGGAGGAAAGAGGACAAGGAGGATATTGAGAGTCATGCTCCTGGTGGGGAGAGCGAAGCCTTGTCTATTGGGACTCTGGCACACATGGCTGACTTCATGCTAGGCTGCCTTTCCCGTGACCCGCGCGTTATATGCATATTAGGCAACACGGATTACTGGTTGTTCACCCTTCTCGACCCCCGCTACAAAGAGAACTTCCCATCTCTCATTCCTGTGGTGGAGAGGACAAGTAAAATGTTGCAATACCAGAAGGCCCTTGTCGAAAAATTGCTCCACAAATTTCCATCTGATAACGCTGGCGGCAGAGTAAGTAGTTCCTTGGCCACCCGAGGAGGGGAGACAAGGGGAACACACAGCAGTTCCAACAAAGGCAAGGCGACACTCTCCAAGGCCTGGGACAGTTTTATGACACCCCGCCAGCACCCTCACCCTGAAGAGCGGCCTAGTGTGACAAGGAGGGAAAAGTTTTGGAAGATGGTAAAGGAGTACGTAGCTGACCGTGTCAACGTCCTCAGCGATCCCTCTGTGCCTTATAATTATTGGGTGTCTAAGCTGGACACGTGGCACGAACTGGCGCTCTACGCCTTGGAGGTGCTGGCCTGCCCTGCCGCCAGCGTTTTGTCTGAGCGGGTATTTAGTGCCACTGGGGGCATAATTACTGATAAGCGCATCCACTGACAATGCTGACAGGTTGACGCTTATCAAAATGAACAAGGCCTGGATTGCCCCTGACTTCTGTACTCCACCAGAGGAAAGCGGCTTAACATGAAGGAAACTTAAATCAAGCTTTTAGGGTGTATTGAATACACTGTATTATCATGCACACCTTCCTCTTCTCCTCCTCTTCCTCCATCGTATGAAACAGCTTATTAGGCTGCCCTCGAAGTCCACCAGCTGGGCCTGCACCCGAATTTGTTAGCCACTCAGCTCACCAGCTGGGCCTGCAACATAATTTTTGGGCCTGTCAGGTCATCAGCAGGCACTCAACCATAATGTCAGCTTGGCATTAGCGTGTCACACTTACATTTTTTTTAACGGTCTGCTCTTCAGCAGAATGTCACATCAAGAATATAATGTTTTCGACGGTCAGCTTGGCATTAGCGTGTCACACTTAAATGTTTTTAAACGGTCTGCTCTGCAGCAGAATGTCACATGAAGAATATCATTCTTTTGGACGGTCAGCTCGGCATTAGCGTGTCACATTTGAAAATTTTTAACGGTCTGCTATGCAGCGGAATGTCACATGAAGAATATCATTCTTTTGGATGGTCAGCTTGGCATCAGCTTGTCACCCTTAAATTTGGAACAGTTTGATAAAGTGCAGTGGAGCAGCATGTGTCCCTTAAATTTGGGACAGTTTGATAAAGTACGGTGGCAGCAGCATGGAGTCCGATTCCATTATTCACAGCTCAAGTATTCAGTCCACCCGGCTTGGTTGAACACTCAAATTTTTAAAGTAAACGATTCCGGCCCCCGAAACACAGAACGAACAGTATCGGGGAGGCGCCGAGAGGCAGAGGCTCCAACAGGTGGTAGCTCACTTCCCTGCAGACAGTCAAACTTCGAGCTTTTTAAGTGCAGCAACTTAGATAAATGCAATAGGACAGGGCTGGCCAACCTGAGGCTCTCCAGCTGTTGTAAAACTACAACTCCCACCATGCCCTGCTGTAGGATGATAGCTATAGGCAGACTGGGCATGCTGGGAGTTGTAGTTTTGCAACAGCTGGAGAGCCACAGGTTGGCCAGCCCTGCAATAGGACATGGAATTACCGCAGAGAGCGAGAGTGGAACAGCCGACGCGGCACACGCCACTAGGGGGGCCGCGGCCTCCCGTGGCGGATAGCGAAAAAAGAAATGGTCGTCAGCGACTGAGCGGTGCGGTGGCAGCAGCATGTGTCCATTAAATTTTTTGGACGGTCAGCTCGGCAGCAGAGTGTCACTCTTACATTTTTGGATGGTCTGCGCAGCAGCAGAATGGCAAGCCTACTGTTTTTGAGTGTCAGCAGCAGGGCATCAATGATAATTTTTCATGGGTGTGTCTGATGCCCTACTTTATGTGTAATAAAGGGTGTATTGGAGTGCCTGATCCTTTAGTGCATAGGCTTTATGAGTGTCTGAGTCCCACAATTATACCACAATGTGAATAAGGCCCTCCTTTATGTGATATACCAGGTGTATGGGAGTGCCTCATCCGTGTAATTTTTGGCAGCACTTGCGCTTAACTTACAAGTAAATCTATGTTTCCTAACAATATTTCCTGGTTTTTGGGGGGTATTTTTGTCATTCCGTTAAAGTGGCGTCATAGTCGGCCATCATCGTTAATAGCAGCGACTTCGGTGTCCAAGATGCATCCAGACATCCTCCCCATGCTGTTCCCTAACCATTTCTATGGTGTTTCCACCATTTTCTGACGTTTCCCTATGGACCAGACACCCTCCCCTCATCCGAGCAGGGGGTGCCTGGTCTTCTCCCATTGACTTCCATTATACTCGGGTGCTCGGCCGAGCACTCGAGCACCACCTAGTGTTCAGCCAGAGCATCCGAGCACCCGAACATCAGGGTGCTCGATCATCACTAATAACGATATTAAGAAATTTATTGCAATAACGATATATATGGCAATAAATGCCCACAAGGAGACTTTATACTATATGGGGGCAGCCACAATGAGACGTTATACTGTATGGGGGCAGCCACAATGAGACGTTATACTGTATGGGGGCAGCCACAAGGAGACGTTATACTGTATGGGGGCCACAAGGAGACATTATAATGTATGGGGGCAGCCACAAGGAGAAGTTATACTGTATGGGGGCCACAAGGAGGCGTTATACTGTATGGGGGCAGACACAAGGAGACGTTATACTGTATGGGGGCCACAAGGAGACGTTATACTGTATGGGGCACTGGGGCAGTGACAAGCCCACCCCCCCTCAGTATAACACACATGGTCATAGACACACAGAACACCTTTATTTAAAGTAGATGTCCACAAGGATGATTACTAGAGAGTGGCAGCAGGCACAGGTAGAGCCAGGGAACATTTGCATGCATGATCTCTAACTAGAAGAACAAAAATCCCTCCCTCTGTCAGGATGACTATGATTACAGAGTACAGAGGGAGCAAGACACAAGCAGAGAGGGGCTGTGTCTACAGGAGCGTCTGGAAAGTAAAGTCTGGAGTGTAGGCATCTCCTCCACAGCACTGCACTCCCTGCCTCTTCTGTGCTAGCACCAGTGGCGTAGCTATAGGTGTCGCAGCGGTTGCAGTTGCGACCGGGCCCCTTGGCTCCGAGGGCCCCCCTTGCCACTTGCAGGGCCGCACCACCAATTAGACAGGTGCAATGCGGCCCTGCGCATAGTTGGGGGCGGCGGCGGGGCAGAGGGAGATGAGCGCTTCCATTGTGGAAGCGCTCATCTCCATAGTCATCTGTAACGCCGTCCTCAGGACGGCGATACAGATGCCTGTACTGCGGGGCAGGGGAGGGAGGGGCATCTCCCCTGCCCGTTCCTCTGATCAGAGGCCATACAGCGCGGGACACAGGCCGGAAGAGGCCTGCATCGCATCGCTGCCAGCCTGATGGAGGTAACTATTAGTGTTTTTTTTTTATTGTTGCAATTATGGACCAGAGCTCTATTGGGGGCACTGGGGGCATTTTTACTGGCACTGGTGGCATTATTACTGGCACTGGGGGGCATTTCTTACTGGCACTGGGGGGCATTTCTTACTGGCACTGGGGGGGCATTTCTTACTGGCACTGGGGGGGCATTTCTTACTGGCACTGGGGGGCATTTCTTACTGGCACTGGGGGGCATTAGGGGCATTTCTTACTGGCCCCTGTTGGCACTGGGGGGCATTTCTTACTGGCACTGGGGCATTTCTTACTGGCACTTGGGGGCATTTCTTAATGGCATGGGAGCACTGGGGGCATTTTTACTGGCACTGGGGCATTTCTTACTAGCACATGGGGGCATTTTTACTGGCACATGAGGGCACTGGGGGCATTTCTTACTTGCACATAAATTGGGGGGCATCTATGGGGGTGGGGCACTTTTTACTGGCACATGATTTTAGGGGGGAATCAATGGGGGGGAACTTCTGGTGCATTATTGGGGTGTTTCTTACTGGAACATAATTTGGGGGTCATCTATGGGTGGGGAGCACTTCTTACTGGCACATTATTGGGGGACACTATGGGGGCACTTCTTACTGGCACATTATTGGGGCGTTTCTTACTGGCACATTGGAAGCATTATTACTTCTGGGGCACAGTGGGGACATTAGTACTGTTGGGGGCACTATTACTAACAAGTGCACTCTGACAGAGAATTATTAGTTGGGACTTTGGGGGGCACTATTACTGTGGGGGGCACAGTTATTTCTGGGGGGCGTTATGTTTACACTATTACTGTCAGGGACACTATTTGCTGGGTGCAGTTATTTTAGGACACTGTGTGCCAATAACTATTGAAGGGCACTATCTGTGTGGTACTAGTTGCACAGTACTGGGGGTGGTAGGATGATTTGTCCAGAAGACGGGAGGATGATGGAAAAGTAGTAAACTAAGATTTTTTTCTGTCAAACTGCAGAGATGAGAAATGGCTGAAAAATGGCGTCTGGTCTGAAAGGAGAAGATGAGGAAAGAGAACATCTACATCAGAGGAGACGTCACTGGATGTAAGAGGTATGGGGCGCTGTATTAGGCTACATTCACACGAACGTTGTGTTTTGCAGTCTGCAAATTGCAGATCCGCAAAAAAGGATGATGTTCCGTATGGCGTCCGTTTTTTTTGCAGATCCACTGTAACAATGCCTATCCTTGTCCGCAAAACGGACAAAAATAGGAATGGGGGGGCCCAAGCTGAACTCTTGCACCAGGGCCCATGAGCCTTTAGCTACGCCCCTGGCTAGCACAGCTCTGTATGTAATGCTCCTGATCCCATCACATGCTATACCCCTGCTCATACTAAGCTCTTCTTATTAGCTTCCTTGCCCACGCTTTTACAAATGCAATAAATACCACATGGGTAGGAAGATCTTAAGACAGTCGGGTCACTTACACTCCTGTTCCTCCATCACTCGCAGGAGAACTCTGTGGGAGTCACGGTGAGACTTTACTCACCTCATCGCTCCTGTGCTTTTTATTTGATTCCAACGTCAGACGTCGGGGGTGGGGCGGAGACTTCATTAAGGAAGCTCAGAGGAGTCGGGCCGGCCGCTCCGAGCAGTAACTACTAGTGCAGCCACCAGCTGCAGGGATATGTGAGTGATATGGTATATAGGTTGTCACAGTGTACACGTTGTAGCCGGTGGATTTACTCACGGTTAGTTGTAACTTCCCTGGGCAGTGTGCAGTTGTGTGGAGGGTGGACATGACTTCCCTCAGGGCACGCTCCATACGCAGGGCTCCAGGATGGTCAGGTGAGGTGCCCTGGATGTTGAGTTTGACCGTGTCGGAAGGCTGGGCCCTGGTGTTTCGTGATGCCAGTGTCTTTTTAAAGGTAGACACACCCTTTGCAATGATGAGGAGGCAGTTGTTAATCAAACAAGAGGTATCTTTACTTTTGCCTTGAGTTCATATAGTTGCAATAAATGATGTTACAATTGGTTATGGATAAGATGTCCTCTTTGGCTGGTAGGTGGTTATAATAGGTAGTTAGTTAGGCACTGTCTCTTTAAATCCTGTTACTTTCACTCCTAGTGGGATCTTCTATAACTAGCCCTGGTTCTGGACAATAGTATGTTAAGTTCACTTTCATAAGACCTTTCTTTTAGAAGGATACTCTGTGGGGCAGGAATGACACGTCTGCACCAGCAGGTTCCTGAAATATATATATAAAGATGGCTGCACCTCCCGGAGGGATCCAAAGTGTAGACCAATAAACAACTTGTACCTGGTTGTTAATACCGTAGTCAGATGCCGGAGGCTTCTCTTGACCACATGGGTGCTGGCAGAGTCCATGAAGACCGGGGACGGTCGATTACCTCTGTCAGGCTTGACAGTCCAAGAAATATCCAGGGTTCTAGTGGTTTAGCTGTTACTTGTCACTTGCTGTCCTGACACGGCCAGTTTCAGGGGTAATGACAGCCTTTTCCTTTAGGAAAGGATCTCCACTTTTCTTCTTCCTGCACAATACTTGGTTCCTCTTAACTAACTTCTTACACCTCCTCCTTTCTCCTTCTCTTATCTCTCTCTCATCTCACTGATCTGATCTCCCTAACTTCCTGTTACTGGGCCTTATATAGAAGGCAGAATGCCACCATCTAGTGGTGGAAAATAATATTGCAGTACTCAGCCATAGAGGTTCTTATACCACATATACAAAATAAACCAGGGTTTTACAATGACATGGCTACTATAAATACATAGTCATAAACGGTTTGCTGTGTCCCTTTTACACACATATGTGGGACACTGCATTAGTATACAAGGATGCAGGGGGGGTGGTCCACTGGGGATATCGGTGGCGCTGTGTTATAGTAACATGGTCAAAACTCACAGGAGGGCCCGCCGCCAGCTTGTGTGCAGACAGTAGAAGTAAGGTGGCCTTCCTTGCGCTCCGGGCCCCCCTGTGCTGAGGGCCCCATAGCAGTGGCGTGGTCTGCCTATATTGGCGGTACGCCACTGTATACATATATCCAAATATTTTGGTTGGCACTCCTCCTTTCCAATATAATTGGTGCACTGTGATCGGGGAATACCCGGTATAAAATATATGATAGAATCACAGCACTCAACAATTAAGTAGATGCATTTAAAACGGAACGCTTTATTGTAAATTCAAATTGTGTACACATGGCCAACGTTTCGGTCCTCCCGGACCTTGATCACGGCCGTTGGTGTATAGTGGAAGACTAGAGATGGCGTCCGTGACGCCATCTCTAGTCTTCCACTATACACCAACGGCCGTGATCAAGGTCCGGGAGGACCGAAACGTTGGCCATGTGTACACAATTTGAATTTACAATAAAGCGTTCCGTTTTAAATGCATCTACTTAATTGTTGAGTGCTGTGATTCTATCATATACTGTATACATATACTCAGCTTTATATATTAGATTGAGTACCCAGAAAGAGACTTTGTGTATTGAAGCCTTTTGTGATTATATATCCTCACAACCTGTAACCAGGGATGGACCTCGCCTGAGGACTGTAGGGGGCCATTCAGACAGCCGTAGTATTGTGGATCCGCAAAAATGTGGATCCGCAATACCACGGATGCCGAATGCTGTGTGTTCCGCTCAGGATTGGTCATCAATATCAGATCGGCGGGGGTCCGACACCCGACACCCCCGCCGATCAGCTGTTTAACCCTTACAGTACCAGTGCCGTACATGTACGGCGCTGGTACGATGCGGGCACATGGCGCCCGCTCGCAGGTGCGGCGGGCGTCATGGCCGGCAAGTCTCTGCTGTTTCTAACAGCAGAGACTTGCCGCTACCTACTGTATCGGCGGCGTCTTCCGGGGTGACTAGATGCCGTGATCACACGTGATCACGGCATCTAGTTGCGTCTAAACCCGGAAGCGTTCGCTTCCGGGTGGTGTACAGACACCCCGTGTGGCCAATCGGGGTGTCTGTACACCATATGAAAACTGTAATCCTCGCTGGTGAGGATTACAGTTTTCAAAGTGCAATTCTTATTCTGGCCACTAGATGGCAGGCCAGGATAAGAAATGAGCAATTCATGGATTTAACTGCCTCTAGTAAATCCATAATTGCTCATAAAGAAAATTAAAAAGCCACAATATATAAGCTCATATTTGAGCATTCAAATAGTAAAAAAAAAATAAAACAAAATGTTAAAAAATATATAAAAAATAAAAAGATATAAAAGTTCAAATCACCCCCCTTTCCGTATAAGTAAAAAATAAATACCTAAATAACACTAAATATAGACATCATGGGTATCACCGTGACTGAAAATGCCAGTACTTTTATAATATAAAAAAAAAAATCCAATACGGCGAATTGTGTGGCGGAAAAAAGCGTCCAAATGGCGATTTGCCGTTTTTTGTCGCTTTTTTTTTCTAAAAAAAATTAAATAAAAAGTGATCAAAAAGTCATACACACCCCAGAATGGTATTAATAAAATCTTCAGATTGTCCCGCAAAAAATGAGCCCCCATACAGCTCTGTACACATAAATACCAAAAAGTTATAGGGGTCAAGATATGACAAGGAAAAAAAAAAAAAAAAAAAAAGGGCAACTTTCTAATTTTTTTTCACTATCAAAACGCAGGAAAAACTATACATATTAGGTATTGCTGGATTCGTACTGACCAGTAGAATGAAAATAACGGGTCAGTTTTAATGCACATCGAACGCTGTAAATAAGAAACCCGTAGAACTGTAGCGGAATAGCGTTTTTTTTTTTGCAATTTCACCTGATTTGGAATTTTTTTCCCGCTTCCCACTACACCATATGCAATATTAAATGGTGGCGTTGGAAATTACAACTTGTCCCGCAAAAAAAAAGCCCTCATACAGCTATGTGAACAGAAAAATAAAAGAGTTATGGCTGTTTGAAGGCAGGGAGCGCAAAACGAAAATGCATGACCGAAAAAACCTCCGGTACTGAAAGGGTTAAAGAGGAGGCGTGCGCCGTACCAGTGCTGCCTCCTCTTCACTGTTTACATGCTGGCCATAACAGGGATAGTGGTTAGTAGGTGAGGATAGGTCATCAATAAATTTAACTTGGAGAACCCCTTTAAAAGAGACCATTGCCTCTATGTTACCTGCTGCCTGCAACCAAAGTTATTGCCCTCAGCTGCAACATATGTGTCCTATGTTATGTTGCTGTGATTTATTTTACCTATCCTTTGGTGGACAAAGAAGAAACAAATAGATAACAGTAATGTGATGCATTGTACATGTATGCTTGCAGGGGTTGTCTCACTTCTGCAAATGTCATTTATCATGTACATAAAGTTAATACAAGACACTTACTAATGTATCGTGATTGTCCATATTGCTTACTTTGCTGGCGTCATTCATTTTTCCATCACATTATACACTGCTCGTTTCCAGGGGTCCCGACCACCTTGCAATCCATCAGCAGTGCCCGTGCTTGCGCATTATAGGAAAAACTAGCATTGTATAATGTAAAGCAAAAATGAATCCAGCCAGCAAAAGAGGCAATATGTACAATCACATTACATTAGTAACTGCCTTGTATTAACTTTCTCTACATGATACATGATAAATGTGATTTACTGAAGTGAGATAACCTCTTTAACCTTTTTGTCATTAGGTATCTGCAGACCTACTTGTCAAGAGTCAAGGAGTGCCAAAAATGGCTTCCCTGTCAGAAGAAGTGAATGCAACATCTTGTTCCGGAGTTACAGTACATTGCAAAATGCAAAGTAAAGGATTATAAAAGTATTTGCTTTAATGGGTATCTTGCCTGTACTTGCACGAGGTATTAATAGACCATATCCACAGCCACCAATAGATGGGGCTTGTGTCACCATCTATACATGGAGATAGGAAGAGAGAACATTTTGGTCAGTTCTAGTATAGAATCAGTCTAGTCTAGTCAGTCTGAGTCTGACCAGCAAATAGTTGAGATGCAAAATTGTACAGCTGATACTTCAGCCGTTTCCTGGACCAAGGTACCAGCCAAGGAAAGGCCAGGACAACTAAAACAGCAGGTCAGATATAAGAGAGAAGTGTCGAGAAAGTCCAGTAGAGATAACCTGTCCAAAATGACCCCTTTAAAAATATTGATCACCTATGAAAGAATCTCCACATGCCAAAGTGGATTTTGTGGACATGTAATGTGTGAAAAAAGAAGCAGTTTTTGCCTGACCTTCAGGGGAACCTTCCTGTGGTTGCATTGCATTAAAATAAGTATCATGCTTCAGGCCTGGATGCTTATGTGTACACACCAGCTAGAGAAGTGCAGAGTAAGGGAGGCTACATTAAAGAGTCACTTTGGCCTATAGGCTACCTATTTCTTCATTTATTTATTTTACGCACTTATATAGCGCTGACATATTCTGCAGCACTTTACAGACATTAGCATCATGCTGTCCTCAATGGGGCTCACAATCTAAGTTCCCTATCAGTCTGTCTTTGGAGTGTGGGAGGAAACTAGAGTACCCGGATTAAACCCATGCAAACATGGGGAGAACATACAAACTTCATATAGATGGTGACCTTGGTCAAACCTAGGACCCCAGCACTGCAAGACACCAGTGCTTACCAGAGGCACTATGCTTGCCTTGAACTCTGTAACACCTGTTTAAAGTGCATTCCATGTACCAACTGCTGGTCCATTGTATGCTAAGAACTCTGATCTGTTTGCATTTGAATTCTTCTATAAAAAGCTGCTCTGCTACATAACTGACTCCTCATTGCTTATTGCTTACTGCTTACTGCACTTACTATGCTGCAAATTGTTGGCATTTCAACAACCAAAACTCTGCCTTGCACCTCAAAACCTTTAACACCAATGGCACCTCAACCATCACTAGGCAGGAGAACCGCAGAACAGGAGTTTGCCCTGTAGGGATGAAAGGTGCACCCTTCCACATTCCTGCATGAGCCCAGGGAACATGAGAAACATGAGTATTACTACAACTCCCATCCAGCCATCCACACTCATGCATGCCCCTGTGGAACGCTGCCACTACCATACATCCCAATGTTTTATTCGTAATCATAGGGCATTTTAACCCTTACCTTCAATCCGCTAAGGGATGGAACAATAATGAGGGGGTCTGCAGGATATTAAGAGTGGTAGTTGCTTCTCCCAAGGCATACCCTGGTTGGAGTCTCTTGGCTAATAGAAGGTGGGGCGCCCTTGATGGTGAGGTGTGGAATGACGTAAATGACAGCTTAAAGTGTTTGTCTCTTGTTAGACATTGAATGTATATCACCAGGATATGCCATCAACGTCAGATAGGTGCGGGTCCCACCTCTGGGACCCAAAACTTTCTCCAGATTGGGACCCCTGAAGTGAAGGAGAGCAGACAATGTAAGCACATCCACCCTCCATTCACCATTATGGGAGTTCTGAAAATAGCTGACCATTGGCTCTGCTATTTCCAGCAGTCCAATAGAGGTGAATGGAGACATGGCTGTACATGTGAGGTGAACTCTCCCTTCACTTCTCTGGGACTTCTGAAAATAGCAGAGCTTGCTGGAAGTTTCTCTTAGGCCCCAATTACTTGCCTGTATTTCCACTTAGTTCAGGTTCCTGCCGAGCTGCTGACTGCTCACACTCTAATACTTGTCACGGACATTGCTATGACAGATAACAGGAGGTCTGTCAGATTGGCAACACGTGGTGTAATCTGACATGTTTTCCCTTTTTGTTGTTGCTTTTTACCACACCCTTTTCCCTCAGGTGTTCCTGGTGTGGTAATTGTCCCTCTCCTATTTATTGCCTCTTCTCCCACTATTCCTTGCGGTTTATAGCTTCAGTGTTGTGGTGGTGAGCAGCAGTGTGGCTGAGATCCTGGAGCCTCCATTTCTTCATTGAAAGATAAGTTTCCTTTTCCCTCCTGTTGTTTTGTTATTAGGCCTTAGGGAGACTCCAGTTTGTCCTTCCTTTTGGAGGAACAGGTAGACACATTTCTGTCATTAGTTTCCAGGGTCCTATAGGGTCAGTTTGGTGTTTAGGTTCCTGTGTATGAACTTGCCTACATTTGAGGCCTGTTCATACTGGTAGATAGACAGGAATTGAGCCAGGGTTTCCTGTAGGAGGTGTCCATCTTCCTTCCTTAGTTTCTAGGCCTAATCTCCTTTCCCTCCTACGCTTGGTTTGGTTTCCCCCCCACACCTGCGCGTGACAATACTAGACTGTCTGTGGAAAGAGAATAAGCCAAGAGGATGGGCCTGTCCCTGTTCAGAGATTATTACTAAGCAATGGTTATATGGACCATTTACACAGCATTTTTGTTATCTATTTTGTTTTTCCAAAATGAGAAGAAAATGATAATTTCCTATTTCCATAACCTTGTTAACCCTTTCCTCTTTCTCTAGAGCTACATGCCAATTATACAAGCAAAGTTCACAAACAAGTTTTTTTTTTTTTTTTATCAAAAGAGATAAAGAAATACTACAAAGAAATGAAATGTTGGAGACATCAGCCCCAGTAGGACTGTGTAGAAAACTGCACATTAATATCATCTTTCAATCATTGAAGAACTGAAACTTTGCTGTGGGCCACAATTCTTCCAATATGACGTAAGAGCCTTTTTATCACTTCATGTTGGTCTTTTTCTGTGTTGTTTATATAGTGATAAAATTAAAGGAGTTTTCCTGGACTCGACGTTTATTTCCTATCCACAGGGTAGGGGTCTCCACCATTGAGACCCCCACCAAACACAAGAACAGGAGTCCTGCAACCCCGTTCCACTTTACTGCATGGTCGCAGCCAGTAAAGGCTTGAATGGAGTGGTAGTCGGGCCTAAGTCTATGGGACTGGCAAATATAGCCTATGAATAAATAGATGATAAATGTCGATTTCGGAAAAAAAACATTTCAAGCATAACTACCACAGCGGCAGACCATGCGACTGCTGCCCTGTGTGGGGGCCTGGTTTGAACTTGCTATGGGGCCCTTACTTCTCTGTAGATGATTCTCTATAGGGACTTGAGAATCGCTCCTCCTGCCTTGCATAGCATATCTATTCTAGGCTTCAGCAGAGTAGGGACAGGCAGGAGCTCACTCCATAGCACAAGGCTCCAGAAGAGGGTAGTCAGTGGGTGCAAGTAGGAGCTCTCATAGCACATCACTGCTTCAGCCTGTGACCGCTCTGCTAAAGACTGGCATAGAGCAGTGATGCTCTGATCCCTACAGTGCTCAATGCAGCCGAAGAGGAATCTGTACTCTCATACACAGTGCTGTAAGGGAGTATGGATTCTAAAGCTCGATAGGCACCTAAACCTCAGGTGCCTATTTCACAAGGAAATAGTAAAAAAAAAAGTAATAAAATATATGACAAAACTTCATTTTAGGGTAGTAAGATAAGTTTTGATTAAAATATATTCCAAGGTTTAGGAACACTTTAAATATATAAAATTGTATTAGATTATTTAAAGCGTAACTGCCCTTTCAGTACCAAAAATGAAATTCCTAACATATGTGATGCTGAAGGGTAGATATTCATGAATCTGTATTTTTCAGTTAATTTTACCTTTCTGGTGTCTGTATTCAGCCCTTAGCAACCCTATTTCTCTGTGCCTCTATTTCAGCATGTCCCTAAGATGGCCACTGCTGCACTTCCTGTGGTGATCTTTGCCCTGTCCTTGAGGCCATCCTGTATTTCCCTCACTTCCCATAAGCCCTTGCTCTCCTCACATGAACTAGCAGGACCAATTAGAATGCAGCTAACTTCCCCACTATCCCAGAGCTAGTGCCCCCTATATAATAGTTCTGCAGCCTGGTGCCTCCTATACAGTATTTTTGCAGCCAGTGTTCCCTATATAGCAGTTTTGTAGTCTGGTGCCCCCTATACAATATTTGTTTCTGCCATGTGCCCCCTTAATCATATTTTTGCAGCCCAGTCGCATAGGTACCAGGGAAGCAGCTGCTTCGGGCCTGAGCTCAGAAGGTGCCCCAAGCAGGGCCGTATTTAGGGTTCATGCTGCCCTAGGCACTCTACTATATTTCTACATAACTATCGCAGCAATGTACCGTATCTAGAGCTTGCCAGCAAACTTAATGCAACTAAAGGAGTCATGATAAACATACCACATACCAACTATGCACCCACCAGACCTCAGATCAGCAGAATGTGCCCCCAACAAACCTCAGATCAGCCCACTGTGCCCCCATCAGACCTCAGATCAGCAGAATGTGCCCCCATCAGACCTCAGATCAACCCATTGTGCCCCCATCAGACCTCAGATCAGCAGAATGTACCCCCATCAGATCTCAGATCAGCCCACTGTACCCCCATCAGACCTCAGATCAGCCCACTGTGCCCCCATCAGACCTCAGATCAGTCCACTGTGCCCCCATAAGACCTCAGATCAGCCCATTGTGCCCCCATCAGACCTCACATTAGCCCACTGTGCCGCCATCAGACCTCAGATCAGCCCATTGTGCCCCATCAGACCTCAGATCAGCCCATTGTGCCCCCATCAGACCTCAGATCAGCCCATTGTGCCCCCATCAGACCTCAAATCAGCCTCTTATGCCCCCATCAGACCTCAGATCAGCCCATTGTGCCCCTATCAGACCTCAAATCAGCCTCTTGTGCCCCCATCAGACCTCAGAACAGCCCACTGTGCCCCCATCAGACCTCAGATCAGCGTCTTGTGCCCCCATCAGACCTCAGATCAGCGTCTTGTGCCCCCATCAGACCTCAGATCAGCGTCTTGTGCCCCCATCAGACCTCAGATCAGCATCTTGTGCCCCCATCAGACCTCAGATCAGCGTCCTGTGCCCCCATCAGACTTCAGATCAGCATCTTGTGCCCCCATCAGACCTCAGATCAGCGTCCTGTGCCCCCATCAGACCTCAGATCAGCGTCCTGTGCCCCCATCAGACCTCAGATCAGCGTCTTGTGCCCCCATCAGACCTCAGATCAGCGTCTTGTGCCCCCATCAGACCTCAGATCAGCGTCTTGTGCCCCCATCAGACCTCAGATCAGCGTCTTGTGCCCCCTTCAGACCTCAGATCAGCGTCTTGTGACCCCATCAGACCTCAGATCAGCGTCTTGTGCCCCCATCAGACCTCAGATCAGCGTCTTGTGACCCCATCAGACCTCAGATCAGCGTCTTGTGCCCCCATCAGACCTCAGATCAGCGTCCTGTGCCCCCATCAGACCTCAGATCAGCGTCTTGTGCCCCCATCAGACCTCAGATCAGCGTCTTGAGCCCCCATCAGACCTCAGATCAGTGTCTTGTGCCCCCATCAGACCTCAGATCAGCGTCCTGTGCCCCCATCAGACCTCAGATCAGCGTCCTGTGCCCCCATCAGACCTCAGATCAGCATCTTGTGCCCCCATCAGACCTCAGATCAGCGTCTTGTGCCCCCATCAGACCTCAGATCAGCGTCTTGTGCCCCCATCAGACCTCGTATCAGCGTCTTGTGCCCCCATCAGACCTCATATCAGCGTCTTGGCCCCATCAGACCTCAGATCAACGTCTTGTGCCCCCATCAGACCTCAGATCAGCGTCTTGTGCCCCCATCAGACCTCAGATCAGCGTCTTGTGCCCCCATCAGACCTCAGATCAGCGTCTTGTGCCCCCATCAGACCTCAGATCAGCGTCTTGTGCCCCCATCAGACCTCAGATCAGCGTCTTGTGCCCCATCAGACCTCAGATCAGCGTCTTGTGCCCCATCAGACCTCAGATCAGCGTCTTGTGCCCCCATCAGACCTCAGATCAGCGTCTTGTGTCCCAATCAGACCTCAGATCAGCGTCTTGTGCCCCATCAGACCTCAGATCAGCTTCTTGTGCCTTGTGCCTCCCCACGCTGCGTCAGGTCATAGTGGGCAGCGGCAGCACAGAACAGGTAAGTATGTGTTTTTTTGAAGTGGCTGGGTGGGCTGCTCGCGCCACCCGACAGCACATCAGCACATCTATATATACACACACACATGTGCCAGTCTGTCTTTCTGTATATAATGTGTGTGTGCATGTCTTTCTTTCTCTCTCTCTCTCTCTCTCTCGCTCTATATGTATATGTGTGTGTCTGTCTATATATAGTGTGTGTTTGTGTATATATATGTAAAGAGAGAGACACACACACATATATGCATGTGTGCGTATCTGTCTACATATATGTGTGTGTCACCTCTGTCTCTATATAAATATATATATATATATATATATATATATATATATATATATACATACATACACACACACGTGTGTGTCTCTGTCTCTCTATATATAACATGTGTGTATATATATATATAGAGAGAGAGAGAGAGAGAGGCACACACACACACAAATGTGTGTATATATATATATATATTATTTTTTTAAATGTATGCATCATAATGTATTCCAGAATTGTTTCTTTTTGTACAGTAAGGGGTTGTCCCACCATAAGAACGTATCCACAGGATAGGGGAAAGGCATCTGATCAGTCGGGGTCCATCGGACTGCTAGAAAGGAACTGTGATCTTCTTCTGATTTCCGGTGGTCAGATCCCCACCAATCAGATACTTATCCTCTATCTTGTGGATTGGGGATGAGATCTTAGGCATTGTTCACCTTTCCATTTTTCACTGCATGCATGCTATAATACAGGAGGCTGGCAGAGGGTGGAATGGCTACCCGGCAGCTGCATGCTGATCCCAGCCTCTGCCCACTTCTTCCTCTGCCAGCTTCCTGTACTATAGCATGCGGTACATGGCAGCCTCCCCTCTCTGCCCCCTCCTTCCTCTGCCAGCCTCCTGTACTATAGCATGCAGTATATAGTAGCCTCCCCTCTCTGCCCGCTGCTGCGCTGTGTACTAGTGCTTACTTTGGCACACTTACATATACACACAAGCGGTTCTAGGATAGTCCTGGGCTGACATCGGGTGTGTATATATGTAAATGTGCCATAATTAGCATATCTGCCATTTGTGCAGGTCCTGGGTCTCCAAACAGGGGGGCACTTGACCACTGTAGCCAATTACTGGTTGCAGCAGTGATGTGTCATCCATGAAGCTTGTAAGTGGGACATGTGCCATGACACATCACCACTGCGGCCAGTCATCGGCTGCAGCAATCATGTGCCCCTTGTCAAAATGGATGCTAAAAATTACAGTAAATACATTTTAAAAAAGCGCAAAATAGCCACATGTGTGGGGTTTTCATTTAATGAAGGGGTTGCAAAGAAATGTGTGTTTGGCGGGGGGGGCCCATACAAAAATTTGCTGTGGGGCCCAGTCAGTTCTAGCTACGCCCCTGTTGCAGCCAGTGCCCCCTAGACTATCTTTTTGTAGCCAAGTGCCGCCAAGACTATATTTTTGTTGCCAGGTGCCCCCTAGACTTTACTCACACTATCAAATACTTACCTAGTTCCTCCTACCAAGCTCCAACACAGCTCTCCCCCTTCAGCAGCGCGAACTACACTGTCAGGGGAGAGCTGTGTTGAAGCTGATCTGTACTTGTCTCCCTTCACAGCAGCGCAATCTACACTGTCAGACTGTGGGAGACAAGCGTTGCTGATTCCCTCCAGCTACCCCAAGTGTATACTATATGCCGGCAGGGAATGGGGGAAAGGGAAGGAGAAACATGGGGCAGAAGAGGTGGCAATAAGGGAGTTGGGGCTAAAGGAATATAAATAGTTACTTGGGCTGTTATATGCAATACCTTATCAGCTGTGATGGGCAGGTATCACATACTTCGTGCAGGCATGAGGGCTGGGAGGAGGAGCTAGTGTCCTACTACACTGTGAATGCACATCTAGGGCTGAGCTCCTCCCACCAGAGCTCACCCGTCTCTTGTTTATCAGATAGAGAAGACGGACTGCACATGGCAACGGTGTGAGAAGAGCCCTGCACACTGGTAAAGTCGAACACATTTCTCACAGTTTTTAGCATGTGAAACAGAAAATGATTAAATTTTAAAACACAAAGGCACATATACTGTAGGGTATACTATACAATTACAGTATAAAAAAATGAAACGGCAGTTACGCTTTAATCCAGATTTACAAAATGTACTGAAATAATATTAAAGTATGTAAAAAGAGAAAATCGAGGAGACCTAAGAGTGTCATGCACAAATTTTCAGGCTGACTGGAGCAATATCAATTTGCGTAGAATTGATTCTGTCTCAAATTTAGCCGTATTGAAACCAAATAGAATTCTAAGCGATCTGCTCATTTTTAGTGTTGAGTTCTCCGGCAGCATCACCTATGGCAAAATGACACATTATGCAGTTCCCACTAAAATCAATGGGCTATCTGTACAATACATGGACAAGCAGGGTCCTTCAGAATAAGAGATGCTCTTTATAGCTACTCTGGCTAATAGAACAGGGTCATTTTTAATTTGTGTTGAATTTAGTCGTACCCAAATCGAATCACCAGACCAAATCACCTAATCAAATGCAAATCGAATTTCAAGAAATTCACTCATCACTATTTGTTACCAAGTCGGTTTCTGAAACAGCCTTGAAATATGACTTGGATCTACAGTAGATCTGGAGTTGTTGTTCCTCATCAGTTAGGTTCTGGATAGCCAGGTAGAATGCCTCTTCTTGCAAAGATCCAGTTTTCTTCCAACTGAAGGAGAGCTATTTAGCACATTCTGTCTTGCAACAACTTGTGTTCATCCTTATCACGTGATATGATAATGACTGCCTCTCTGGCGTTTCTATTAAATGACCATAAGAAGAGGACTTAATAATGCAAGCAATTGATACACATAGTGTATTAGTAATTGTAAAACTCCTGTATGTAACATTCATAAGCAAAATGTATTATTAAGATCTAATAACAAAAGACTGAAAATATGTCTTACAGGGCCAATCCGAAGGTGACGTCTGATAACTGGAAGCATAAGATCTTTCTGGCTATTACATTCCTAACCATCATGTTTATAACTGTCTTAACACATCACCATTTCACACAGGTACAGTGTCTCATGCCAGTCTGTAAACATTATTAAGAACATGGACTTATCTAAGATTACTGTATTTGCTTGACTCTAGAGATTTCCACTTGGCAAATTACATTAAATTACAATCTTGAATTTATAAATATTTAAAGGGAGTCTGTCACCTCATTTTCACCTATTTAACTAACAGCAGTGCCCCACAGAAGATTGCATGCACATCCCAGACATACCTGTGTGCACTGTGTGTCTGTATTCCATGTCCAGAAAAAGCACTTTTATTCTGCAGGAAAACAGCTCCCAAGTGCCTGGCTGAAAGTGAAACTAAAAACAGCTTTCTCTCCTGACTCGATTTCTAACAGCTATATCTTCTGATATAATGCTGTGATTTTGGTATCATTTTAAAGCTTGGAATGCCAGCTTTCAAAGAAGGTCAGAACCATTTTTCTAAAGCAGCCCTCCCCTCTTCAGTCTGGTTTGCTTTGAGCACTTGCAGCAGCAGAGCCGGGCACTTGGGAGCTGTTTTCCTGCAGAATAAAAGTGTTTTTTTCTGGACATGGAATACAGACACAAAATGCACACAGGTATGTCTGGGATGTGTATGCAATCCTCTGTGGGGCAGTGCTCTTAGTTATATTGATGAAAATGAGGTGACAGACTCCCTTTAAACCATTTCAAAATATTCACAATCTTAAAGCATCAGGACTTAAAGGGCTATTCTGGTTATCATAAATATAACTTATGTTTTAGACTAACTCATCATCAATCATTACCTAATATAATGTCAATTTCACATATTTTCCGTTCAGTAGTTATAAAGTACCCTCTGCTACCCACTGTGTTTCCTCATAAGTTACCATGGCATCGACCTGTAATTCTGAGCCTTTGTTAGGTCGAGCATGCTCAGTGTGTTGCTATCTATTCTCTAGCTAAATGTTAGTGTGCTGCTGATTACTGAGTAGAGGGG
This sequence comes from Rhinella marina, assembly GCA_900303285.1. NCBI lineage: Eukaryota > Metazoa > Chordata > Amphibia > Anura > Bufonidae > Rhinella > Rhinella marina. The sequence goes on along the minus strand of ONZH01016742.1, from coordinate 5,608 downwards.
GCGTGCCTGGACTGGAATATCAAGCAGCCAATCAGGAACCATCAACACTAACAGCAGGAAAGCTAGGGATTGTGGGGATTGTAGTTTTGTGAGGGAAGATCAGGAGCCATGATACTCTCAGTGTTCTGCAGGCTCCCACAGGAGCTAGACAAATGGATTGCAAGGTAAAATGAAACTCTGTTTATATGTATAGGTATTGGTTCTGGCTGGGTCACAGCTTGCTGCCTTAATACAGTTTTTCAAAAATTAAGTTACTTTACTGGAATACCCCTTTAAAAGCACCACAAGAGTGTGGATAGAGTAAGCAGAGTGCCCTAAATACAACAGGAGTATACCCCCACATAACCAATCCTGGTAGAATATGTCCTCATTAGTACTGCTGGTAGACTATTTACCAAGTAATAGCACTAGTAGAGTATCTCCCCATTAACCCTTTCTACCCCGGGCCAGTTTTCACCTTCCTGCCCAGGCCATTTTTTGCAAATCTGACATGTCACTTTATGTGGTAATAACTTTAAAATGGTTTTACTTATCCAGGCCATTCTGAGATTGTTTTCTCGTTATACATTGTACTTCATGACAGTGGTAAATTTGAGTCAATATATTTTTCCTCTATTTATAATTTTTTTGTGGGATGAGGTGACGCTTTCATTGGTACAATTTTGGAGTACATAAGGCTTTTTGATTGCTTGGTATTACACTTTTTTGTGAGTCAAGGTGAAAAAAAGGCTGTTTTGGCATAGTTTTAAAAAATTTTTTTTTACAGCATTCACCTGAGGGGGCTTATCATGTGATATTTTCATAGAGCAGGTTGTTGCGATCGCGGCAATACCTAATATGGCTAATATTTTTTATTTTTGTTAAGTTTTACACATTAGATGCATTTTTTAACAGAATTAAATCTTGTTTTTCTGTTGCCATTTTCTGAGAGCCATAGTTTTTTTTATTTTTGGGATGATTGTCTAAGATAGGGTCTCGTTTTTTGCAGGATGAGATGATGATTTGATTGGTACCATTTTGGGCTACATATGTCTTTTTGATCGCTGGGTATTACACTTTTTGTGAGGGAAGGTGACCAAAAAATGGCTGTTTTGGCACTGTTTTTATTTTTTTTTTTACTGCGTTCACCTGGCGGGGTGGATCATGTGATATTTTTATAGAGCATGTCGATACGGATGCTGTGATACCTAATATGTCTACCGTCCTTTTTTCCCTATTTTTTTTTTTTTTTATTTTACTTTATTTTGGGAAAAGGACGCTTTTTTAAACTTGAAACTATTAATTTTTTGTAAATCTTTATTTTTTTAACTTCTTTTTCTACTTTATTTTTTGTCTCACTCTGGGACTTCAACTTTTGGGGTTCTGATCTCCTTTATAATGCATTACAATACTTCTGTATTGTAATGCATTGGCTGTAAGTGTATTACTCACTGTAATACACTTACAGCTTCCTGCCTGTGAGATCCAGGGGGCTGGGTCTCACAGCCTGTCACGGAAGGCAGCCACGATGCCTAAGGAAGACATCAGGCTGCCTTCACAGCCATCGGGTCCCCGTCACAGCAGCACAGGGACCCGATGGCCTCTCCCTCCCGCTCCACACATTGCAGGTGCAGCGGTCAGCGCTGACCGCGACACATCAAATGTTTTCACCGATGCCGGCACATACAGCAGGGGTTCGGCTAACAGGAACAGCCAGTCCCCTGCAGCTGATCTGGTGGGGAGCAGCTTCTGCACCCGCCCGATCAGTGTGCCGTAATACGGCGCTGAGTGGCAAGTCACTTCCTGCAGCGCTGTACTATTACGGCACTGGGCGAGAAGGGGTTGTTAGTGCTAGTAGAATATGTCCCCATTTATAGTGCCAGTAGAATATGTCCCCCTTGATAGCAATAGGTATAACAAAAGAGAGGGGCCACAGCACTCATTAGTTATATGGGTTTTTCTGGGTACACGTTCTTTAACCACTTCCCGTCCGCCCGTTGACTATAAACGTCCGGGAAGTGGTTATCTATCTCTGAATGGACGTTTCTGAACGTCCATTCAGAGATTGCAGCTGCACGCTAATCGTGCAGCTGCACAGTGGGGTACCTGCTGTCAGTGACAGCAGGGTACCCCAAAGAGAAGGCAGGGACCGTTCCCAGGGGTCTCTGCCTTCTAGATCGCTGTATACACGCTATTGCGCTTCCTGTTCCGGCCCGGCGGTCACGTGATCGCCGGGGCTGGGAGCGTGCAGGAGCTGCCAGGTCTCTCATAGACCCGATCAGCCCTGCACCCAATACAGCCCTATGCTGTACAGCCTCTCTGGGGATGTATTTCCCCTGTAACTGGGGCTACTATGTCAGCCCCAGTTACAGGAGAAATCAAGTGTAAAAAAAAAAAAAAAGAAATAAGTGAAGTTAAAAGTCCCCCTGAGGTCTTGTATGACCTTATGGGGGACACAAAGTGTAAAAAAAAAATGAAAAAAAATAGATTATTATAAAAAAAAATCACATATATATAAAAAAAATTGTTTCCCCCCAAATATTTCATTTAAAAAAGTTACAAATAAAAATAAATAAATAAGATAGACATATTTGGTATCACCGCGTCCGAAACGACCGGCTGTATAAAAATATCACATGATCTACCCCATCAAGTGAACTGCGTAGAAAAAAATCTAATAAAAATTATGCCAAAACTGCTTTTTTTGTCACATCACCTACCAAAAAACATAATATCAAACAATCAAAAAGTCGTATGCCTCCCAAAATAGTAGCAATAAAAACGTCACCGCATCCCGCAAAAAATGAGCCCCCACACAAGATTATAGCCCGAAAAATGAAAAACAAATGGCTCTTAAAAATTGCAACACAAAAACATGATTTTTCTTCTAAAAATGCTCTTATTGTGTAAAACGTAAAATAAATAAATAAAAAATAGACATATTTGGTATCGTTGCGTCCGTAACAACTGGCTCTACAAAAATATCACATGATCTACCCCCATCAAGTGAACGGTGTAAAAAGAAATATAGAAAAATGCCCCTAAACTGCTTTTTTTTTTTTAGTTAACCTCCCAAAAATTAGATTAAAAAGTGATCAGAAAGCCGGATGTACCCCAAAATGGTGCCAATAAAAAGCACAGCTTGTCCCGCAAAAAATAAGACCTCACGCAGCTCAGTCCACAAAAGAATTAAAAAGTTATCACTCTTACAAACCATGACAAAAAATTCCATGTTAGAAAATGCAGATGCTGCTCCTCCCCTTCTGAGCCCTGGCGTATCCCCAAATAACAGTTTACGAATAACAGCAAACTGCAGAATCGGGGTAATAAATATTGAGTTTTGTTTTGTTGTTAACCCTTGATGTGTTACAGGAAAAAAATGATTAAAATGAAAAATCTGCAAAAACAGTGAAATTTTGAAATTTCACATCTATTTTGCTTTAATTCCTGTGGAATACTTAAAGGGTTAACAACATTTCTAAAACCAGTTTTGAATAGTTTGAGGGGTGTAGTTTCTAAAATGGGGACATTTATGGGTGGTTTTCTATTATGTAAGCCCACTTCAGAAGCCGACTTCAGAACTGAACTGGTCCTTAAAAAAGTTGATTTTGCAAATTTGCAAATATTGCGTCGAAAATTCTAAACCTTCTACTGTCCTAAAAAAATAAAATGACACTACCAAAATGATGCCAACATAAAGTAGACATATGGAGAATGTAAATTAAAAAGGATTTTATGGGGCATCACTATCTGTCTTAAAAGCAGAGAGATTGAAATTTAGAAAACAGTGATTTTTTTCCATTTTTCCTTAACTTTTGGAATTTTTTATAAATAAAATTAAAACTTATCGACTCAAATTTACCCTTAACATGAAGTACAATGTGTCACGAGAAAACAGTCTCAGAATCGCTTGGATAAGTAAAAGCGTTCCAAAGTTATTACCACATGAAGTGACACATGTCAGATTTGCAAAATTAGGCCTGGCAGGAAGGGGGGAAATGGCCCAGATCTGAAGTAGTTAATGGACCCAAAACTCCACCTTAGGATCCGAATACTTGTAACAAAGAGAATCAGACAGCACTCCAGTATGATTTGCTATTTCAAGAATTTATTTGGCCAGACACTATAATGCACATCAGTACGATGTTTCAGGCTCACATTATTATGCCCTTCTTAAAACACTATGCGTACGTGCGTATCCGGACGCTGGCCGCCATTAATAGCGCTAGTAGAGTATCTTCCCATTAATAGTGCTAGTAGAGCATGTCCCCATTAATAGCACTAGTGGAGTATTTTCCCATTAAGGGTCCATTCACACGTCCTGTTTTTCTTTCCTGATCCGATCCGCAAATCATGCGGATAGGATGGGGATCCATTCATTTCAATGGGTCCTGAAAAAATGTGGACAGCACATCGTATACTGTCCGCATCCGTTGTTCCGTTCAGTTATGCGGATCCGCAAATAAGATAGAGCTTGTCCTACTTTTGTCCGCATATGCGGTCCGTGGTCCCATTATAGTCAATGGGTCCGCAAAAAATGCGGATGATATGCGAATATGTCATCCGCATATCATCCGAAATTGCGGATCCATTTCCAGGAAATAGAAATACCCTACCAACATATAGTCCTCCTTCCTTTTTTTTTTTGCGGAAAAACGGAACGGATGCGGATGTACAATTGGTAAAAACGGAAGGTTTTTGCGGAAACACGGATCCCCAAAAAACGGATTGTGATTTGAGTAATTTACGTGATCTCATTTTTGTGTATTGCTATATTAATTGGCCTTTTGGCACTTGATCATTATTATTAATTTTTTAGTCATTATTTCATTAGACTCGCATTTCCTTTTTATTATGCGTCACTAATACGTTTTTTTTCACTATTTGATTATATGCTATATGCGATTTATTGCGATTTATTATTATCTATATATGCAATTTTTTTAGTTATGATTGATTTTATACACAGGAGGTATCACCTGTGCCCCAGTGTGACTACTGGCAGATTTTCTTTCTGACCGGGGTCACACTGACTTACGCTTTCACTAGCCACTACTGATGGTTTTCTTGATTTTCGGTATAAGCGTATATTCGCAACTTTTCTTTACCTACATACATTTTTTCGCTAATGTGTACGTATACTTCGTTAGCGAAAATCTTTGCGAATATTCACCGAACGGCTTTTCTGGGCTGATCAGGTGATTAGATGAGGAAGTGACGTTATGTGCGTTCCAGTGTGGAACGCACGCCCCGATGGCGTTTAGTTTCTGACTTAGTAGGCCAGCTGATTTTAATCTTTTCACTTCTGAACACTATAAATAGGCAGGCAGTTCAGTCTATTCTTATCCCCTGAGGAAGCGATAGTAAAACGTACGTCGGGGTCTGAGGTGGCACTGGTCTGTATTATCTTTCTTTATATCTGTTATTATCTATGGTTGTAAAGCTGCTATTTAAGGTTACCCAAACTTGCACTTGCACTTTTATTGCTTGTATGTTACTGATTGTTGGCACTTTATTATATGCCATACCATATAGAGACTTTGTCCAGATAGCCCCTCTATTTTATATGCCACCACCATTGACTTTTAATATGCTTTTAAATATATATATGATGTAACAATAAAGTTTT
>ONZH01016741.1:0-20854 GCA_900303285.1 Rhinella marina | reverse complement strand
TCATCCAAGCAGAAAAGCGTGACTTGTTGTAAGGTAGTCAGTGATATCATTTAAAATATATTCAGTTTTGTGGGTGTTTAGTTCATATAAGTATTTTAGGCCTCATTCGCCATCCCAGCAGAAAAGCGTGATATTGCTGTAAAGTAGTCAGAGAATATCATTAAAAAAAAATAGTGAATCTGAGTTTGGTTGTTGTCAGTGTTACTTTTAAATAAGTATTTTAGGCCTCATTCGCAATCCAAGCAGAAAAGCGTGACATTGTTGTAAGGTAGTCAGTGAATATCATTTTCCGTATTTTTCGCCCTATAAGACGCACTTTTTTTCCCCCAAAAGTAGGGGGAAAAATGCGGTGCGTCTTATAGGGCGAATACAAGTGAGCGCTTCCATAAGGAAGCGCTCACTTGTACGTAGGGACCCCCATCAGACCTCAGATCCAGCCCACCCAGCCACTTAAAGACCATACTTACCTGTTCTGCGCTGCCGCTGCCGTCCGGTCCCACGCTCCGCGCTCCTCTCTCTTCCCTGCCGGCACGCTCTATGACCTGAACGCTGCAGCGTCAGGTCATAGTGCGTGCCGGCAGGGAAGAGAAAGGAGCGCGGAGCGTGGGACCGGACGGCAGCGGCAGACGCAGAACAGGTAAGTATGGTCCTTTAAGTGGCTGGGTGGGCTGATCTGAGGTCTGATAGGGGCACAAGACGCTGATCTGAGGCGTGAAGGGGGCACAACGCTAATCTGAGGTCCTGATGGGGGCACATTCTGCTGATCTGAGGTCTGATGGGGGCACATTCTGCTGATCTGAGGTCTGATGGGGGCACATTCTGCTGATTTGAGGTATGATGGGGGCACATTCTGCTGATTTGAGGTATGATGGGGGCACATTCTCTGCTTGACTTTGAGGTATGGATGGGGGCACATTCTGCTGATTTGAGGTATGATGGGGGCACATTCTGCTGATCTGAGGTCTCTGATGGGGGCACATTCTGGCTGATATGAGGTCTGATGGGGGCACATTCTGCTGATGTGAGGTCTGATGGGGGCACATACTGTTGCTCTGAGGTCTGATGGGGGCACATTCTGCTGATTTGAGGTATGATGGGGGCACATTCTGCTGATCTGAGGTCTGATGGGGGCACATTCTGCTGATCTGAGGTCTGATGGGGGCACATTTCTGCTGATGTGAGGTCTGATGGGGGCACATTCTGCTGATGTGAGGTCTGATGGGGGCACATTCTGCTGATTTGAGGTATGATGGGGGCACATTCTGCTGATTGAGGTATGATGGGGGCACATTCTGCTGATCTGAGGTCTGATGGGGGCACATTCTGCTGATATGAGGTCTGATGGGGGCACATTCTGCTGATGTGAGGTCTGATGGGGGCACATACTGTTGCTCTGAGGTCTGATGGGGCACATTCTGCTGATTTGAGGTATGATGGGGGCACATTCTGCTGATCTGAGGTCTGATGGGGGCACATTCTGCTGATCTGAGGTCTGATGGGGGCACATACTGTTGCTCTGAGGTCTGATGGGGGCACATTCTGCTGATTTGAGGTATGATGGGGGCACATTCCTGCTGATCTGAGGTCTGATGGGGGCACATTCTGCTGATCTGAGGTCTGATGGGGGCACATTCTGCTGATCTGAGGTCTGGTGGGAGCACAGTGAGATAGTATGGGGGCACAGGGGGCTGATATGGGGTCTGTTGTGATGTCCTTAAATTTATGGGCAGTCTGATAAGAGGATCTGATGAAAAATATTTTTTTCTTATTTCCTACACTAAAACCTAGGTGCGTCTTATGGGCCGGTGCGTCTTATAGGGCGAAAAATACGGTATATATATATATATATATATATATATATATATATATATATATATATATCTCAGTTTTGTGGGGTGGTTAGTTTCAAATAAGTATTTTAGGCCTCATTCGCCATCCAAGCAGAAAAGCGTGACATTGTTGTAAGGTAGTCAGTGAATATCATTAAAAAAATAGTGAATCTGAGTTTTTGGGGTTGTCAGTGTTACTTTTAAATAAGTATTTTAGGCCTCATTCGCAATCCAAGCAGAAAAGCGTGACATTGTTGTAAGGTAGTAAGTGAATATCATTAAAAAAAAAAAAAAAATATGTATATATATATATATATATATATATATATATACATATATATCTCAGTTTGTGGGGTGGTTAGTTTCAAATAAGTATTTTAGGCCTCATTTGCCATCCAAGCAGAAAAGCGTGATATTGCTGTAAGGTAGTCAGTGAATATCATTAAAAAAAATAGTGAATCTGAGTTTGTGGGGTTGTCAGTGTTACTTTTAAATAAGTATTTTAGGCCTCATTCGCCATCCAAGCAGAAAAGCGTGACATTGTTGTAAGGTAGCCATTAGAGATGAGCGAATCCTAAAAGATTCGGGGATTCGGTATTTGGCCGAATCCCACAGCGGGATTCGTGGATTCGGGCCGAATCACGAATCCCATTAAAATCTATGGGAGACCCGAATCTTTTTGCAGGGGCCAAAGGTTATGCACAGTCAAGTTTGCCCCAACATGTGAAAACCTCAGGAAATGATGGAAACACCTTGGAAATGCATAGGAAACACCAGGGGCAGCATGTAGGGATGCCTCTGAGGCTCCCTAAGGGCTCATTCAGACGTCCGTTTGGTGTTGTCCGTGTTTTGCGGATCCGCAATTTGCATTTAAACTTAGCACATTTGATGTTCAGATGTTCCTTCAATTGTCGTCTAAGGGAGACTAATTCCGCTTGTTTAGGGTCGGAAAGGGACACTTTTTGCAACGATTCAATCTTATGTATCTGGCTCAGTAGGGAGTTAAGCTGTTTCTGCCTCTCCTTTTTTAATTTTGTACCTAGAGCAATCAGTTCACCACGAATGAAAGCTTTGTGAGTTTCCCAAGTAATAGCTTGGGAAGTGTCAGCCGGTTTGTTATCCTGAAAGAACAGGGACAATTTATTGGTAAGATCATTAACATTTTTCTCTGAGTCCAGTAATGTCTCGTTAAGTCTCCATTGCCATTCCCGAGGCGGTAAATCTTGGAAGGAGATTTCCGAAGTGACAGGAGCGTGGTCAGAGATAGTGATTTGGCCAATATTTGACCGTCTGAGCAAGTTCAAGTGGTGTTCCGAGAATAGGATATAATCCAACCTCTGGAAGGACTTATGGACCGCAGAGAAAAACGTGTAATCTTTGCAAGAGGGGTTCAAGGTGCGCCAGGTGTCTATTAAATGAGAATTGGCAATGGTTTTGTGTAGCATGCCTAGTGATTTCTGGGAGGTAGCTGAGTGACCTTGAGACGTGTCAAGAGAAGGGTTCAAAGCAACATTGAGGTCCCCTCCCAAGATCCGAAGACCCTCGGCGAAGACCTCAAATCTCTGTAATGTGGATTTCAACCATTTATGTTGGTGTTTGTTAGGAGCGTAGAGACTGGCTAGAGAAACAAGGGTATTGCCTATTTTACCTTTGACGAACAGAAATCGTCCTTCAGGGTCTGATTGTGTGAGCGCACGAACAAACGGGACGTGCTTGGAGACGGCCACACTGACACCCCTAGCTGCAGAGCTAAAAGTAGAATGAAACCATTGGTTATAATGATAAGTAGGCATCTTAGGAATGTTGGAGGACTTAATGTGAGTTTCCTGTAAAAAACAGATATCAGATTTGCACTTTTTCAGGAGAGTAATAACCTGTGATCTCTTCTGAGGGGTTTTCAATCCCCGTACATTAAGTGACGTGAAATGAAGGGAAGACATAAAGAGCTAACTGTCTGCTAGAAGGGGGATGGAAGCAAGGAGTGGGCAAAAGCAAATATACACAAATAATCCTAACAAAGGATAACAATAGCGGTACAATGGTCAGTACACTACAAAGCAAATGCAGAGTAGTCACTCTGGAAGCAGAGTGACTTAGGGGAGGAGAATGAACAGGGTCTTTAACCCCGACCAGGCAAAACAGACCTGCATTTCCTTATTAATATACATGCAAAGTGCTAATGTGCATAGTGCACAATTTACTATAATTAGAAATCAGAAAACAGTCCTATATAAGGAACTAACAGTTTCTAACTGCAATAAAAGATAAACATTTAGACTCTGCTAAGTGCTGCAGAAAAACACAACAATAGAAACCAAGGTATCTCTTTAGAGTGGGAAAATGAAAAAGATAAATGGTTAATGATGTAGAACTATCCAGTGGTGGATTTAGTGACACAGATCAACAGGATAAAGTCACTAGCAAAGGTGTGACCACATGGATCCTGGGTATATTGCATGGACTACTCGATAGAATATGCCTTGAAGATCAAATACCCGGGCATGGTACCGGAGATCGTAGAGGATAATATAGGCCACCAAAGGCCTCTCTAAGATGGGAAAGTACACTGAGTGCCATGTGCGTTGTCTAAAAATCCAGGCCAGACCAATATGTCCCACTAAGTTATACGATTCTCCTCTTACTGTTCGGTGACTTCTTTCTGGCGACGGTGGACCAGGGTTCCAGAGATGGCAGAGGAGGAAGTTTCTTGAGTGATATGTCCACAGGCAACCAGGACTCAATGTGTAAAGAAGCAATGTCCAGCAGCGTCCAGGCCGTGGGTAGATCAGAAGGGGATCTTATGGTGCAGCGCCGTATGTCTACCAGGAAGGTAAGGCCGAAAGGAAATAACCATCGGTACGGCACCCTAAGGCCACGGAGGTGATCTGTGAGGGGCTTGAGAGCTCTCCTTTTCAATAGTGTGGAGGGAGCTATATCCTGATAAAGAAAGATAGGGTCTCCATTGAGAAGAATGTCTCTCTGGTCTCTGGCCGCACTGAGGATGACCGCCGTGTCTCTGAAGCTGAGTAGGCCGCAGATTACATCCCGAGGTGGGTCTCCTTGTGAGGGTGGAGGACGGAGGGCTCTGTGAATTCTTTCAATCACCACCTTCTGAGCTCTGTTGGCTCCAAGCAGATCCGTAAAAACAGACATGGCGGTGGTTTCAAGTGCCTCAGCTGGTATGTCTTCCGGAACCCCTTTAAACCTGATGTTTCTGCGTCTACTTCTGTTCTCTTGGTCCTCTATCAAGGAGTATGCAGTGTTTAAAGAGAGCACCTGAGCTTCCATAGCTTGCACAACGCCCGCACTGTGGTCGACTATGAGGCCCTGGTTACCTTCCAGAGTTTCAACCCGGTGGCCAAGGCCCCGGACATCTTGTCTAAGGTCTTTCAGTTCCTTTAGTAAAGGCGCCAAGGCATGGGAGAGAGTATTTTTAAAAAAAGACCTTGTGAGTGTGGCGTTGTCTTCTTGGAGCGATGCTTCCTCCAGGTCAGTGAGGTTGCCGGCGCCCGCCTCCGTCTCTTCATCTGTTTCGCGCTCCACAGTCTGCGGCGCCATCTTGTTTGTGCGCACCGGGGACACAGAGAGATGCTTTTTAAAGAAACGATCCATCTCTTGCTGGTTTTTTTTATATTTGGGCATCGAGGGGGGATCCCTGGACTTGTCCCGACCGATCTTGACCATGTTGGTGAAGTTCTGCAGCCTTAATAAGGAGAAATGCAGGAGTGTGAAGCGGGAGCTTAGAAACAAGCTTCCATCGCGCTCAGCGGTCAGGCTCCGCCCCGTCAGTGTTACTTTTAAATAAGTATTTTAGGCCTCATTCGCCTTCCAAGCAGAAAAGGGTGATATTGCTGTAAGGTAGTCAGTGAATATCATTTAAAAAAAATGGTTAATGTGAGTTTGTGGGGTTGTCAGTGTTACTTTCAAATAAGTATTTTAGGCCTCATTCGCCTTCCAAGCAGAAAAGCGTGATATTGCTGTAAGGTAGTCAGTGAATATCATTTAAAAAAATGGTTAATGTGAGTTTGTGGGGTTGTCAGTGTTACTTTCAAATAAGTATTTTAGGCCTCATTCGCCTTCCAAGCAGAAAAGCGTGATATTGCTGTAAGGTAGTCAGTGAATATCATTACAAAAAATAGTGATTCTGAGTTTGTGGGGTTGTCAGTGTTACTTTTAAATAAGTATTTTAGGCCTTATTCGCCATCCAAGCAGAAAAGCGTGACATTGTTGTAAGGTAGTCAGTGAATATAATTTAAATATATATATATATATATCTCAGTTTGTGGGGTGGTGAGTTTCAAATAAGTATTTTAGGCCTCATTCGCCATCCAAGCAGAAAAGCGTGATATTGCTGTAAGGTAGTCAGTGAATATCATTAAAAAAAATTGTGAATCTGAGTTTCAGAGGTTGTCAGTGTTACTTTTAAATAAGTATTTTAGGCCTCCTATACATAAACCTCTTAATTGTATGTACACTAATGCCAGAAGCCTCACTAATAAAACTGGTGAACTGGAATTAGTTATGTGTGAGGAGGACTACGACATAGTGGGAATAACGGAGACATGGCTGCATGATAACTATGACTGGGCAGTTAACGTAGAGGGGTACAGTCTGTTTAGAGAGGATCGCCAAAACCGGAGAGGGGGAGGGGGTCTGCCTTTATGTAAAGTCCTGTCTAAAGCCCATACTCCGGAATATAAGTACGGGACATGAACATGTGGAGTAACTGTGTGTAGAAATACATGGAGGAAAAACAATAATAAAATACTAATAGGAGTTTATTATAAACCACCTAATATACCAGAGTCCACAGAAAATCTACTTCTAAATGAAATAGCCAAGGCGGCAAATCATAATGAGGTCGTTATTATGGGGGGCTTCAACTACCGTACCCAGATATAGACTTGGAAACTGAAACCTGTACATCTCATAAAGGAAACAGGTTCTTGGCAATAACCAAAGACAATTACCTTTCCCAACTGGCTCAGGACCAGACTAGAGGGATGGCCATACTGGACTTAGTATTAACCAATAGACCTGACAGAACAACAGATGTGCAGGTTGGGGGAAACCTGGGAAATAGTGACCATAAAATAATAACCTTCAAATTGTCATTCAAAAGAGTGTTTCTTCAGGGAAGAACAAAAATACCAAACTTCAAAAAAGCAAAATTTAGCCAACTAAGAGAGTCCATAGGCCTAACTAACTAGGACAAAGTCCTCAAAAATAAAAATACAGCCACAAAATGGGAAATTTTTAGAAGTATCCTAATATCTTATTGTGAGAGGTACATACCTCATGGGAGTAAAAGGTTAAGAAACAAGAAAAAACCAGTGTAGATAAATAGAACTGTAAAGAAAGCAATGAATCACAAAAAGAAAGCATTTAAATCACTGAAACAGGAGGGTGGCGAGGAAGCATTAAAAAAACTATAATGAAAAAATAGAATATGTAAAAGACAAATAAAAGCAGCCAAACTAGAGACCGAGAGATTAATTGCCAAAGAGAGTAAAACTAACCCTAAAATGTTCTTCAATTATATAACTAGAAAAAAGTATAAACCTGAAGGTGTTGGCCCCTTATAGAGTAATGAGGGGGGAATTTCAGAGAATGATGAGGAGAAAGCAAAGCTACTAAATATTTTTTTCTCCACTGTATTCCCTGAGGAAAATAAACTGTCAGATGAAATGCAGAATATAAAAGTAAATTCCCCATTAAAAGTGCCCTGTCTGACCCAGGAAGAAGTACAGCGGCATAAAGATTAAAATAGACAAATCTCGAGGACCGGATGGCATACACCCTCAGAGAGGGTTCAGAGGAGGGCAACTAAAGTAATAACTGGAATGGGTGGACTACAGTACCCAGAAAGATTATCAAAATTAGGGTTATTTATAAAGATGAGCGAATTTTTCAAAAATTCGATTCGGTTGGTTCACCGAATTTTCCGAAACGATTCGATCTGAATACATTTGTGGCGAATCGCGTTAAAAACGGCTTCTTCCGGCCTGCAGAGAGGCTGGATAGTGGTGTAGAACACTGTGTGTTGCAGTAACAAGCATAGGGAGTCTGCTGTGGTAGTGACACAATACTGTGAGCCAGTATGACACACAGATAACAGGCGTTGCTAATCAGTTTTTAATGAGGAGGTAAGTTCTAGATTTGACCACGACAAATCTATGGATGTCATATATCTTTACTTCTCCAAAGCATTTGACACTGTACCACATAAAAGGTTAGTATATAAAATAAGAATGCTTGTACTGGGGGAAAATGTCTGTATGTGGGTAAGTAACTGGCTCAGTGACTACCACAGGGGTACCACAGGGGTCAGTATTGAGCCCTATTCTCTTCAAAATATTTATTAATGATCTTGTAAAAGGCTTGCACAGTAAAATATCATTTTTTGCAGATGACACTAAACCGAGTAAAGTATTTAACAAAGAAGAGGACAGTACCCTACTACAGATGGATATGGATAGATTGGAGGCTTGGGCAGAGAAGTGGCAGATGAGGTTTAACACTGACAAATGTAAGGTTATGTACATAGGAAGGAATAATGCAAGTCACCAGTACATACTAAATGGTAAAACACTGGATAACACTGACATGGAAAAGGACCTAGGAATTTTAGCGAACAGCAAACTCAGCTGGAGAAACCAGTGTCAGACAGCTGCTGCCAAAGCCAATAAGATAATGGGTTGCATCAAAAGAGGCATAGATGCCCGTGATGAGAACATAGTCCTGCCACTTTACAAATCACTAGTCAGACCACACATGGAGTACTGTGTACAGTTCTGGGCTCCTGTGAACAAGGCAGACTTAGCAGAGCTTGAGAGGGTTCAGAGAAGGGCAACTGAAGTAATAACTGCAATGAGTGGACTACAGTACCCAGAAATATTATCAAAATTAGGGTTATTCACTTTAGAAAAAAGACAACTGAGGGGAGATCTAATAACTATGTAAAATTATATCGGGGTCGGTACAGAGATATCTTCCATCATCTATTTATCCCCAGGACTGTGACGAGAGGGCATCCTTTGCGTCTGGAGGAAAGAAGGTTTGTATACAAACATAGAAGAGGATTCAAGAGGGGCCTGGATGTATTTCTGGATTGTAATAATATTACAGGTCATAGTTACTAGAGATGGGTCGTTGATCTGGGAAGTTTTTCTGATTGCCTGATTGGAGTCGGGAATGAATTTTTTCCCCTTAAAGTGGGGAAAATTGGCTTCTACCTCACAGGGTTTTTTTTTGCCTTTCTCTGGATCAACCTGCAGGATAACAGGCCAAACTGGATGGACAGATGTCTTTTTCCTGCCTTCTAAACTATGCACTTTGTTACTATGTTACTTGAATGAGTTCGCAATCCAGAAGGTGCAGTGCGGAGTGGAGGCTCGGAAATCTATGGAAGCACTACGGAATAGACAGAACATGTTCTATTTTTTTGCGGTGCAGACGGATCACAGATTCATTCAAGTTTGATTGGCCGGGATCTGTCTGCGGCAGCCACGCGGATGTTGCCTGTGCGTTTGGGATGCCCAATACAATAGAAACAAACAAAATTCCTGTTTTAGCCAGCATTGTCTTATCAGTATGATAAATTGAAAATCTGTGAATCTCTAATCTTAGTTATGCTAATCTTCACTTACAAAGCTATGGTATAAAACAAACTGACAAATGAATGAGTAAAGTTGAGTGTAATGACTGGCAGCAGGTGCCTGTTTCCAGGGTGTTATAAGGAATCTTTATAGCTGAAAGGCCTGATGTACTTGCTCTTTAACCAAATGAAAAATGCACTTGTAACTGGGAAAGTCTCTCTCTTATTTATTAGCCTTTTTTATCATTCTGTCCATTAAGCCATAGTTAGGATCACATGGCTATTCCAAATTGCTCATTTTCATTGTCATTACTCATATCTAGATCATTAATACTGACATGTAAAATATTGTTTCTAATTATATGTGAAAGGCCAGCACATAACTTTTCTACCGTGGAAATCTGTGTACTAACTCCTCAAATGTGCTGCAATATTGCAATAATGCTCTTTGAAAGAGATTTCCTGAGATTTAAAAAAAATATTTTATGTACCTGAAATAGAAATATCACGTCATACTGCATAATACAATATATCAGGGGTACTGAACTGGTGGACTAGGGCTGTTGCTATAGACCGCCCATTAGTGCCGGTGATGTCACTGGGATCACTGATAAGTGAAAGCCTTCACTTACCAGTGTGACAATGTAAACAAAACAGCATGAAATGCTCCCATGCTCCACTCAGTCATGCTGAATGAGTGAATAAGAGGTTATGTCCAGGTTCAGCTCCTTTAAGGAGACAGCATAAATGTGTAGGGCATCATACTATGTCAGGAGGCATCATAGCAAGGGGACAATTAAGTGGATACTTAAGGGGCATCCCTGAGTGGGGAAAAAATTAAGAGTGCATCACTCTAGGGGGGCATTACTGTGGGACATGCTGTGTGGCGGGCCCTTAGAGAGCATAACTGTGTGGTGGCCATTTAAAGGGCCTCATTCTGTGTGCGGGCACTTAAGGGATCATCCTGCTGTGTGGGGCAATTAACGAACCGTGAGGGGGCACTAAAGGGGTTTCATATTGTCTGAGGGGCACCATCATTGTCAACAGGGGCACTAAGTGGCATTACTATTGTGAGGTGGTACTAAGGGGACATTCTTATTGTGTTGAGGCCCTAGGGGGATTAAGTGGAATTAGAGGTGTGGCTTATTGTTAGGGGGGAAAAAAACACTTACTGCAGTGAGCTACACATCTCTGATTTTTTTCCCTCCCTACATTTTTTTTTTTGCTGCTCAGACCTTCATTCACCAGCAGATCCAAGTAACATTTGTAAAAAATACTTGAGTACCCCTGCACTATATGGACACAATCATTGGGACACACCTCTTAAAT
The DNA here is from genome assembly GCA_900303285.1 of Rhinella marina. Taxonomy (NCBI): domain Eukaryota; kingdom Metazoa; phylum Chordata; class Amphibia; order Anura; family Bufonidae; genus Rhinella; species Rhinella marina. Next base: position 10,099 of record ONZH01016741.1, on the reverse strand, counting down.
CATTCAGTCCCATAGCCACAGACAGGAGCCAGCATTTAGGGTTGCCACCAACCGCCGGTAATTTAGTGCCCCTGCGGTTAATTTTTTTCCTATATGGACTGGTACTAAGGGTGCTGGCACACAGTGCAGTTCTGACATGCATTCAGGATGTAGTTTTTTATTGTAGCTAGCTGAAATCAATGAAATCATTCCCACAGGCTAAATTGAAAACTGCATCCTATATACATGTCAGAACTGCACTGTGTGTCAGCAACCTAATGAGCGCTTCCAGTTCTTCCAAGGAACTCACCTCATCCATTTGATTGTGCCACTGTGAACACTCACTGCTGACTGGATGTGCAGGACAACACCTGCGAAATGTCATCACACTGAAGCAGGCCCTCCTGTGCATCCAGTGAGTGATCAAATGGATGGGGTGAGTTTTTGTTTTGTTTTTGTTAATGGTTTTGATGTGGTAGTCGGATGGTTAATAGTTGCTAAAAATGCTCTTTTAAACACCATGAGCGCTGTCTTTCAGCTCAGCTTCAAGTCAAGGGGGCAGTGGCTTCCTTGCTTCAAGTTAAGGAAACCACGCCCCCCAACCGTCCCCTCTCTTCTGATTGACCGACTGCCTTGCGTCTGGCAGCACTGAATGCAGGGTGCACTCTGTTGTAAGGCGCGCTCCCATCTCCCGCTGCGTGCCCGGTTCAAGAGGGCGCACTGCGCATGCGCCGGCCATTGAGAGCGAGATCGCTCACTATACTTTCTGCTTCCTGAGCCGGACGCCAGGAAGTATTTCAATCAGAAGAGAGGGGACGGTTAGAGGGCGTGGTTTCCTTGACTTGAAGCAAGGAAGCCACTGCCCCCTTGACTTGAAGCTGAGCTGAAAGACAGTGCTCATGGTGTTTAAAAGAGCGTTTTTATCAACTATTAACCATCTGACTACCACAACAAAACCATTAATAGGAACATTATAAGGTACCTACTATAAGGTAATGCTGGCAGGTTTATATGTGTTCCTGACGTGACAGGTTCCCTTTAAGGACCAGGCCATTTTTAGCAAATCTGACATGTCTCACTTTATGTGGTGATAACTTTAAAATGCTTTTACTTATCCAGGCAATTCTGAGTTTGTTTTCTCGTCACATATTGTACTTCATGACAGTGGTAAATTTGAGTCAAAATATTTCATTTTTATTTATAAAAAAATATCAAATTTACCAAAAATTTAGAAAAATTAGCAAATTTCCAAATTTCAATTTCTCTACTTTTAAAAAACATAGTAATACCTCCAAAAATAGTTATTACTTTACATTCCCCATATGTCTACTTCAGGTTTGGATCATTTTAGCAAATGACATTTTATTTTTTTAGGACGTTAGAAGGCTTAGAAGTTTAGAACCAAATCTTGAAATTTTTTACAAAATTTCCAAAACCCACTTTTTAAGGACTAGTTCAGGTCTGAAGTTACTTTGTGAGGCTTACATAATAGAAACCACCCAAAAATTACCCCATTTTAGAAACTACACCCCTCAAGGTATTCAAAACTTATTTTACAAACTTTGTTTACCCTTTAGGTGTTCCACAAGAATTAAAGGAAAATGTAGACAAAATTTCAGAATTTCACTTTTTTGGCAGATTTTCCACTTTATTCTATTTTTTCCGATCACAAAGCAAGGGTTAACAGCTTAACAAAACTCTATATTTATTATTCCAATTCTGCAGATTACAAAAACACCCGATTTGTTATCGTAAACTGCTGTATGGGCACACGGTAGGGCGTAGAAGGCAGGGACGTAGCTAAAGGCTCATGGGCCCTGGTGCAAGAGTTCAGCTTGGGCCCCCCCCTTTACTCAGCACTGGTGCACCTAGCTTTTCTGCTGCCTGAGGCTGTTGTGGAATACCACTCAGAAGACGCATTCTTCAGGAAGAATAAGGTTTATTGCGGCTAGCCGGGAGCATTAACAGCTTCAATCGCACAAAGGAAAATGCTCAAAGGGGGAGAGGCCCACACTCGTCTTATACATACCCATTCTAAACCATACATACAGGTCTTATCCTCATTGGATAGGTTAAACTCTCTCTGCAACCCCATTGGACATATCCATGCATGGACCCCCATGTTCCCGTGCTTTCTCAATATTCGTCCTAGCCAACATCTGCTATCCATTATCAATACTTTCTTCGTCCTGTCCAGTCTATAGCCCCTCACCCAAGTGAGTGCTAACCCCACTTTAGGAATGTGTACACACACAAGATTTGAGAATATAGTGTATTCCTGTATAGAAAGGAATACCGTATGGCTTTTGGAGGGCAGATTTCAATGGAAAAATTTTAAGTTGTCATGTCACATTTGAAGACAAGAGTAGAAACTCCAAAAAAGTGACCCCATTTTGGAAGCTACGGGATAAGGTGGCAGTTTTGTTGATACTATTTTAGGGTACATATGATTTTTGGTTGCTCTATATTACACTTTTTGTGAGGTAAGGTCACAAAAAATAGCTCTTTTGGCATTGTTTTTATTTTTTTATTATTTACAACGTTCATCTGACAGATTAGATCATGTGATATTTTTATAGAGCAGATCATTATGGATGTGGCAATATCTAATATGTATACTTTTTTATTTATTTAAGTTTTACACAATAATAGTTTTGAAACCCAGATATAGACTGGGAAACTGAAACCTGTATATCTCATAAAGGAAACAGGTTCTTGGAAATAAGACAATTACCTTTCCCAACTGGTTCAGGACCCGACTAGAGGGACGGCCATACTGGACTAAGTATTAACCAATAGACCTGAAAGAACAACAGATGTGCAGGTTGGGGGACACCTGGGAAATAGTGACCATAATATAACAACCTTCCAACTGTCATTCAAAAGAGCGTTTCTTCAGGGAGGAACAAAAATACCAAACTTCAAAAAAGCAAAATTTAGCCATCTAAGAGAGGCCATAGGCCTAACTAACTGGGACAAAGTCCTCAAAAATAAAAATACAGCCACAAAATGGGATATTTTTAAAAGCATCCTAATATTTAATTGTGAGAGGTACATACCTTATGGGAATAAACGGTTAAGGAACAAGAAAAAAAACAATGTGGATAAATAGAACTGTAAAGAAAGCAATGAATGTCAAACAGAAAGCATTTAAATCACTAAAACAAGAGGGGAGCGAGGAAGCATTGAAAAACTATAAGGAAAAAAATTGAATATGTAAAAGACAAATAAAAACAGCCAAACTAGTGACTGAGAGATTATATGTTCTTTAATTATATAAATGGTAAATAGTATAAACCTGAAGGTGTCGGCCCCTTACAAAGTAATGAGGGGGAAGTTGCAGAGAGCGATGAGGAGAAAGCAAAGCTACTAAATATCTTTTTCTCCACTGTATTCACTGAGGAAAATAAACTGTCAGATGAAATGCAGAATATAAAAGTAAATTCCCCTTTAAAAGTGCCCTGTCTGACCCAGGAAGAAGTAGAGCTGCGTCTTAAAAAGATTAAAATAGACAAATCACCAGGACCGGATGGCATACACCCCTGTATCCCAAGAGAATTGAGTAATGATATCGCCAGACCCTTATTTCTAATATTTAAGGACTCTATACTGACAGGGAGTGTTCCACAGGATTGGCGCATAGCAAATGTGGTGCCAATATTCAAAAAGGGTCCAAAAACAGAGCTCAGGAACTATAGGCCGGTAAGTTTAACATCTGTCGTGGGTAAACTGTTGAGGATTTTCTAAGAGATACTATCTTGGAGTACCTCAATGAAAATTGAAAATAAGCAAATAACTCCATATCAGCATGGCTTCATGAGGGATCGGTCATGTCAAACCAATTTCAGTTTCTATGAGGAGGTAAGTTCTAGACTGGACCGCGGTGAATCAATGGATGTCGTACATCTGGACTTCTCCAAAGCATTTGACACGGTACCACATAAAAGGTTAGTATATAAAATGAGAATGCTTGGCCTTGGAGAAAATGTCTGTATGTGGGTAAGTAACTGGCTCAGTGATAGAAAACAGAGGGTGGTTATTAACGGCACATATTCAGATTGGGTCACTGTCACTAGTGGGGTACCACAGGGGTCAGTATTGGGCCCTATTCTCTTCAATATATTTATTAATGATCTTGTAGAAGGCTTGCACAGTAAAATATCAATTTCTGCAGATGACACTAAACTGTGTAAAGTAATTAACACAGAAGAGGACAGTACACTGCTACAGATGGATCTGGATAGACTGGAGGCTTGGGCAGAGAAGTGGCAGATGAGGTTTAACACAGACAAATGTAAGGTTATGCATATGGGAAGGAATAATGCAAGTCACCAGTACATACTGAATGGTAAAATATTGGGTAACTCTGACATAGAAAAGGACCTAGGAATTTTAGTGAACAGAAATCTAAGCTGTAGAAACCAGTGTCAGACAGCTGCTGCCAAGGCCAATAAGATAATGGCTTGCATCAAAAGAGGCATAGATGCCCGTGATGAGAACATAGTCCTGCCACTTTACAAATCACTAGTCAGACCACACATAGAGTACTGTGTACAGTTCTGGGCTCCTGTGAGCAAGGCAGACATAGCAGAGCTGGAGAGGGTTCAGAGGAGGGCAACTAAAGTAATAACTGTAATGGGTGGACTACAGTACCCAGAAAGATTATTAAAATTAGGCTTATTCGCTTTAGAAAAAAGACGACTGAGGGGAGATCTAATAACTATGTATAAATATATCAGAGGTCACTACAGAGATCTCTCCCATGATCTATTTATCCCCAGGACTGTGACTGTGACGAGGGGACATACTCTGCATCTGGAGGAAAGAAGGTTTGTACACAAACATAGAAGAGGATTCTTTACGGTGAGAGCAGTCAGACTATGGAACTCTCTGCCTGAGAAGGTGGTGATGGTAAGTTCACTAAAAGAGTTCAAGAGACGCCTGGATGTATTTCTGGAGGGTAATAATATTACAGGTTATAGTTACTAGAGATAGGTCGTTGATCCAGGGAGTAATTCTGATTGCCTGATTGGAGTCGGGAAGGAATTGTTTCCCCTAAAGTGGGGAAAATTGGCTTCCACCTCACAGGGGTTTTTTGCCTTCCTCTGGATCAACTTGTAGGAAAACAGGCCGAACTGGATGGACAGATGTCTTTTTTCGGCCTTATAAACTATGTTACTATGTTACTAAACAAAAAAAAATCATGTTTTAGTGTCTCCATAGTCTGAGAGCTGTAGTTTTTTTTTTTTTTTTGGGCGACTGTCTCAGGTAGGGGCTAGTTTTTTGCAGGATGATATAAGGGTTTGATTGGTACTATTTTTGGGGGCATACACCTTTTTGATCACTTGGTGTTGCACTTTTAGTGATGTAAGTTGACAAAAAATGGCTTTTTTTTACGGTGTTCACCTGAGGGGTTATATCATGTGATATTTTTGTAGAGCAGGATGTTACGGACGCGACGATACCTAAGATGTATACTTATTTTTATTTAGTTAAGTTTTACACAATAATATCATTTTTGAAACAAAAATAGTCTGACAGCCATAGTTTTTTTATTTTTTGGGCGATTGTCTCAGGTAGGGGCTTGTTTTTTGCGGGATGAGATGACGGTTTGATTGGTATTATTTATGGGTACATATGACTTTTTGATCGCTTGGTATTACATTTTTTGTGATGAAAGGTGATAAAAAATGACTTTTTTTAGCACAGTTTTTATTTTTTACGGTGTTGACCGGGCAGGGTGTATCATGTGATATTTTTATAGAGCAGGTTTTTTCCGGACGCAGCGATACCTAATATGTATTTTTTTTATTTTTTTCTATTTTTTACAATTTTATGTCACTTTTTATGGGAAAAGGGCTTTTTTTTTAATTGAAACTTTATTTTTTTATTGTTAAAAACACTTATTTTACTTTTTTTTTTACTTTTTACTAATGTCCCACAATGGGACTTCAACATTACAGGGTCTGATCCCTGTTTCAATGCAACACAATACATCTGTATTGCACTACATTGTCTATCAGTGTATTACACACTGTAATACACTGATAGATTGCCTATGAGACCTAGCCTGGGGGCTGGGCCTCATAGGCTTCCATAGCTGCCGGGCTCCCGGACCTCTGAGAGGCTTGGGGTTGCCATGGCAACCATCGGTTCTCCACGATCGCAGTGCAGAGAGCCGATGGAGCAGGTGAGGGAGCGCAAACCTCCCGTATGCCGCGCTCAGCGCTTACAGCGGCATAGGAGGGGTTAATCCACTGGCATCGGCCTTATCTTCGATGCTGGTGAATGCAGCAGGGATCCGGCTGTCAGTAACAGCTGGATCTCTGCTCCTAATGGGGGCACCTGAGATGGGGGGAAGAAAGGACCCCAGGACGAGAATGCTCGTCCTGGGGCACTAAGTACCCGCAATTTAGGACGAGCATTCTCGTCCTGTGTGCTTAAGGTGTTAAAACTATTAAAATTCTGTTAGTATGGTCCAGAAGTATTGCTTTATATGAATAACTAATCAAATTACTAGTTTTGATTTCCACCCCCTTGGCGATGTGCCTTCTTATGTCACTTACCTATAAGACGGTATGTTTTGATAATAAAGTTGGAGATTTGCGTGAGACACGCAGTGAGTCTGTGTCCTATGTGAAATTCTCCCGAGCTTGTATGTTCTTTTATCAATATTAGGAGTCAGGCAGAAAAGTGCTGATTGCGCTCACGCTACTTAACACCCTGAGTTAAGCACACTCCCTTTGGGGTGCGGTTTAACGTGGCCGGTATTTTTTGTTGGAAAAGGTGGCAACCCTACCGGCATTGGGGGAGGGGGGCAAACTGAGCAATTGCCCACGGCCCCCATTGTCTAAGGTGCCACCTGCTTCAGTGCTGCTGTTCAGCTGAACATCCGTGGAAGCCAGAGGGTACACAGCTGAAAAGCAGCACTTTCAATTGCAGCGTCTTGGTCAACTGATTTCATGCAGAGCGAGGATGCCAGGACTCAAAACTTGAGCTTTCTCTTCTGTTCTCCATTACAGGTGCTTCAGTACTGATAGTGCTCCGTAACAGCATCCCCGGTAATTCCAACATGGCACTTGCCACAAACTTTCGGGATTCATAAAACATTGCAGGGGACCCACTGCCTCATGCATTAGAAAGCAGAAGATTCCTGGCACCCCTACCCCACACAGTACCATAGTGTGCTATCTGCAGCACTTGTCTGAGTTCTCCCAGACTTGTTCTCCAAAGACTGACATCCCCAAGTAGGTGTATATGTACTATGCTGACTGCTGTGTCCACTAGTAAGATAATAACATACAGTAGTTTATAAGGCCGAAAAAAGACATCTGTCCATCAAGTTCAGCCTGTTTTCCTTCCCAGAGGAAGGCAAAAAACCCCTGTGAGGTAGAAGCCAATGTTCCCCACTTTATGGGAAAAAAATTCCTTCCCAACTCCAGTCAGGCAATCAGAATAATTCCCTGGATCAACGACCGATCTCTAGTAACTATAACCTGTAATATTGGTACCCTCCAGAAATACATCCAGGCCCCTCTTGAACTCTTTAGGTGAACTTACCATCACCACCTCCTCAGGCAGAGAGTTCCATAGTCTCACTGCTCTTACCGTAAAGAATCCTCTTCTATGTTTGTGTACAAACCTTCTTTCCTCCAGACGCAGAGGATGTCCCCTCGTCACAGTCACAGTCCTGGGGATAAATAGATCATGGGAGAGATCTCTGTACTGACCCCTGATATATTTATACATAGTTATTAGATCTCCCCTCAGTTGTCTTTTTTCTAAAGTGAATAACCATAATTTTGATAATCTTTCTGGGTACTGTAGTCCACCCATTCCAGTTATTACCCTAGTTGCCCTCCTCTGAACCCTCTCCAGCTCTCCTATGTCTGCCTTGTTCACAGGAGCCCAGAACTGTACACTGTACTCCATGTGTGGTCTGACTAGTGATTTGTAAAGTGGCAGGACTATGTTCTCATCACGGGCATCTATGCCTCTTTTGATGCAACCCATTATCTTATTGGCCTTGGCAGCAGCTGTCTGCCAAGGCAGAATTCCTAGGTCCTTTTCCATGTTAGAGCTACCCAATGTTTTACCATTCAGTATGTACTGGTGACTTGCATTATTCCTTCCCATATGCATAACCTTACATTTGTCTGTGTTAAACCTCATCTGCCACTGCTATGCCCAAGCCTCCAGTCTATCCAGATCCATCTATAGCAGTGTACTGTCCTCTTCTGTGTTAATTATTTTACACAGTTTAGTGTCATCTGCAAAAATAGATTTTTTACTGTGCAAGCCTTCTACAAGATCATTAATAAATATATTGAAGAGAATAGGGCCCAATACTGACCCCTGTGGTACCCCACTAGTGACAGTGACCCAATCTGAGTATGTGCAGTTAATAACCAACCTCTGTTTTCACTGAGCCAGTTACTTACCCACATACAGACATTTTCTCCCAGGCCATGCATTCTCATTTTGTATACTAACTTTTTATGTGGTACCATGTCAAATGCTTTAGAGAAGTCCAGATATTCGACATCCATTGATTCGCCGCCGTCCAGTCTAGAACTTACCTCCTCAAAGAAACTGATTAAATTGGTTTGACATGACCGATCCCTCATGAAGCCAAACTATTAGATATGGAGTTATTTGCTTATTTTCATTTAGGCACTCCAAGATAGCATCTCTTAGAAAACCCTCAAGCAGTTTACCCACGACAGATGTTAAAGGGGTTTTCCGAGTTATATATATTGATGACCTATCCTCAGGATAGGTCATCAATATCAGATCGGCGGGGGTCCGACACCCGGCACCCCCGCCGATCAGCTGTTTGAAGAGGAGGCGCGCGCCGTGCCAGCGCTGCATCCTCTTCATTGTTTACATGCTGGCCGTAACGGGGTAGTGGTGAGTAGGTAATTACACCTACTCACCACTACCCCCGTTATGGCCTGCATGTAAACAGTGAAGAGGAGGCAGCGCTGGTACAGCACGCGCCTCCTCTTCAAACAGCTGATCGGCGGGGGTGCCGGGTGTCGGACCCCCGCCGATCTGATATTGATGACCTATCCTGAGGATAGGGACAGGGCCAGAACTCAGGGCTACCTGCTTTTATCACCCCCGATATTTGTCACATTGACTATTGAACTAGATGTGGAATGTGCAGTATCAAATAATGTTTTTGGTTTTTGTAATTAGTATATGAATTTTGATTTTTAATCGGACTAAATAAAATATATATGTTTTAAAAGGGTCTCTTTTAGGTGGTATAATTAGATTCAAGCTAGATTTGAGACTCAGGACCATCTGTATACATTAAGCATTGGTTACAAGGTATGTTTTGAGAAGCGTAATGGCCAGCTTTTTGTCTGGAACTGTGTTTACAGAGGCTTTAATCAAGGAAGCTAAGGATATATTTTCAGATAAAGAAATCCCTGGTTTGGTATCTACAGTGACATGCAAACGAGCATTTAGGGACCTATACACGGGGTATAAGGAGAATATCAAGTCGTGGTGGGAGGTCAAGTCGATAGAAAGTTATCTAGATAACCAAATAGTACCCAGAGGATTACGCATTTCATTGACTCCGGCAGCACGTATTGCTTCTCACCTCTTTGATTAATAAGTGGGAGGAGGAATTAACAAGGAGCTCCCTCAATTTGATGAGGATCCTACTTGAGGAGGAGAAAAAACAATTCGATACTACCTCAGTAAAATTACAGGAGCTGATTGAGGCGGCCCTTAAATTTAAGAGTGACGAAGAATTCAGTAAACGTGAGTCCTCATTACAAACGTCAGTTGAGAAGTTTCAAAATCTCTTAAAAGAACGTAAACACAGGCAGTTTGTGAGGGATTTAAGTGACTTTAAGGAAAATAGAGCGTATATACAGACTAAAAATAAGAACACACCCCCATCGGCGTCTGAAGCGTCATCGTCTGACCCCGAAAACTCGGATTTTGAGACAGTAGGTGATCAGAGGAGAGGGGACTGGGCACGTGGTGCTCCAGCATCCAGGAGGCAAGGGAGAAGATGGCAGAGATGGAACAGACAAAGAGGAAATTTGAATATGAATTATCACATATATTCCTCCACAACTCCCTCCTATTCCATCCTATG
>ONZH01016740.1:0-19971 GCA_900303285.1 Rhinella marina | reverse complement strand
GGTCTGCGCAGCACCGAAAAAGGCAGCAAGAGGCAGAGGGATGTCCACAGGCAGAGGAATGTCCACAGGCAGAGGGATGTCCACAGGCAGAGGCATGTCCACAGGCAGAGGGATGTCCACAGGCAGAGGGATGTCCACAGGCAGAGGGATGTCCACAGGCAGAGGACAGTTCAGACAGAGAAGTGAGGCCACAGCCAGCAGGGCCGAGCGTAACCATCCCGCTCCTATGCGTCCTTAAAGAATCCCTCATCGCAATAAGGGAGAACGCATTGCACACAGAGGAGACGGGGGCAGGAGGAGACGCAACGGAGCTACACAGTCAGACCACACTTTTGTCTGCTTCACGGTGGCAGTTGCAGGAGGAGGAGGATGAGGAGGAGGAGGACGACGTGGAGGTGGCTGTGGAAGAGGAGGAGGATGCTGGCGGCGAGGGTAGCAGTCAGGCTGTGTGCGTCCCATTGGTTCAGCGCGGATGGGGCGGAGAGGAGGCGGAAGAGGAAGAGGAGGAAATGGCAAGTGATCCTTCTGGTGGGGGCAGTGACGTCATGCCTATTCAGAGTCTGGCACACATGGCTGACTTCATGCTGGGCTGCTTTTCCCGGGACACACGTGTTGTCCGGATAGTGGAGAACAAACTGTACTGGGTCTTCGCAATCCAAGTTGGACACGTGGCTGGAACTGTCCCTGTACGCCTTGGAGGTGCTTGCCTGCCCTGCCGCCAGCGTGCTATCAGAAAGGGTGTTCAGCGCTGCCGGGGGCATTATCACCGATAAGCGCAGCCGCCTGTCAACCGACAGTGCCGACAGGCTGACGCTAATCAAAATGAACAGCAAGTGGATTGACCCGGACTTTGCTTCTCCAACCGTGGAAAGCAGCCAAAAGTGAAGTGCCATGTGTATGAAGTGCCATTTCCTCCTCCACCTCCTCCTCCTCCTCCTTAACCGCCGTAGAATTGGTCCGTAAATCAGAAAAATTTTTATATTTATGGCTCACCTCTTGGGCCTCCACAAAATGTTTAAGAGGTCTCACCTCTTGGGCCTCCACATAATTTTTAAGAGGTCTCACCTCTTGGGCCTGCGCAAAATGTTTACGAGGTCTCACCTCTTGGGCCTCCACATAATTTTTAAGAGGTCTCCCCTCTTGGGCCTCCACATAATTTTTAATACGTCTCACCTCTTGGGCCTCCACAAAATGTTTAACAGGTCTCACCTCTTGGGCCTCCACATAATTTTTAATACGTCTCACCTCTTGGGCCTCCACAAAATGTTTAACAGGTCTCACCTCTTGGGCCTCCACATAATTTTTAACGGGTCTCCCCTCTTGGGCCTCCACATAATTTTTAATACGTCTCACCTCTTGGGCCTCCACAAAATCTTTAACAGGTCTCCCCTCTTGGGCCTCCACATAATTTTTAATACGTCTCACCTCTTGGGCCTCCACAAAATCTTTAACAGGTCTCACCTCTTGGGCCTCCACATAATTTTTAAGAGGTCTCACCTCTTGGGCCTCCACAAAATGTTTAAGAGGTCTCACCTCTTGGGCCTCCACAAAATGTTTAAGAGGTCTCACCTCTTGGGCCTCCACATAATTTTTAAGAGGTCTCACCTCTTGGGCCTCCACATAATTTTTAAGAGGTGTCACCTCTTGGGCCTCCACATAATTTTTAACGGGTCTCCCCTCTTGGGCCTCCACATAATTTTTAATACGTCTCACCTCTTGGGCCTCCACAAAATCTTTAAGAGGTCTCACCTCTTGGGCCTCCACATAATTTTTAATACGTCTCACCTCTTGGGCCTCCACAAAATCTTTAACAGGTCTCACCTCTTGGGCCTCCACATAATTTTTAAGAGGTCTCACCTCTTGGGCCTCCACAAAATGTTTAAGAGGTCTCACCTCTTGGGCCTCCACAAAATGTTTAAGAGGTCTCACCTCTTGGGCCTCCACATAATTTTTAAGAGGTCTCACCTCTTGGGCCTCCACATAATTTTTAAGAGGTGTCACCTCTTGGGCCTCCACATAATTTTTAACGGGTCTCCCCCTCTTGGGCCTCCACATAATTTTTAATACGTCTCACCTCTTGGGCCTCCACAAAATCTTTAAGAGGTCTCACCTCTTGGGCCTCCACATAATTTTTAAGAGGTCTCACCTCTTGGGCCTCCACAAAATGTTTAAGAGGTCTCACCTCTTGGGCCTCCACATAATTTTTAACCCGTCTCACCTCTTGGGCCTCCACATAATTTTTAACAGGTCTCACCTCTTGGGCCTGCGCAAAATGTTTAAGAGGTGTCACCTCTCGGGCCTCCACATAATTTTTTAAGAGGTGTCACCTCTTGGGCCTCCACATAATTTTTTAACACGTCTCACCTCTTTAGCCTCCACACAATTTTTAAGACGTCTCACCTCTTGGGCCTCCACAAAATTTTCCATGAGCCTCTGGCCAGCCCACGGCCTCTTCCTGCCTTTTGCGGTCCTACGCATCCCTCAACATCCCCACTGCTTTACCTGCTAGACATGACACTGGGCCAGGTCGGGTCACTGACATCTCAAGCGCCAACAATTTGGGCATTTTAAGGCTTCTGCATGTGTTTGAGTTGTTTTTACATTTTAAAGAAGACATGTCTGACCACATCTCACACACACACACAATGACAATTAGGGGTGGGGTCTATTTGCTTTCCCCCTTGCCTATGCCATCTGTGGTTGTCATAGGCAACGTGATTTTAAGGGGTGCAGAATTTCATCTTTTTTTTTGTCTAGTTTGGCTTGGGGTCCATGGCAATGTAGAGGAAAGAAGGTTTCCTTGTATGGTCTCACTTTACAGAGAGGTTAGATTGTGTTTGGAGTGTATTGTTGAGAGGCTGTGATAGTGGCGTAATAGTGCGACTTGGGCGCGTTATATGCACCCAGACATGCTTCCCCTGCTGTCCCAGTTGCATTCCAGCAGTGTTGGCATCCTTTTCTGAGGTTCCAGGGTGGACTTGGTGACCTCCAAGTGGTCGAATTGAGATTTCCAAGTGGCGAGCATTTTTTTCCCATAGACTTTAATGGGATTCGATATCCGGTCGAATAGTCGAATTTCGCAGTCTATTCGAATCGAATTTCGAACTTTCGAATATTTCACTACTCGCTCATCTCTATTAATTACTTTACACAGTTTAGTGTCATCTGCAAAAATTTATATTTTACTGTGCAAGCTTTCTACACAATCATTAATAAATATATTGAAGAGAATAGGGCCCAAAACTGACTTCTGTGGTACCCCACTAGTGACAGTGACCCAATCTGAGTATGTGCCGTTAATAACCACCCTCTGTTTTCTATCACTGAGCCAGTTACTTACCCACATACAGACTTTTCCTCCCAGGCCAAGAATTCTCATTTTATATACTAACCTTTTATGTGGTACCGTGTCAAATGCTTTGGAGAAGTCTAGATTTACGACATCCATTGATTCGCCGCGGTCCAGTCTAGAACTTACCTCCTCATAGAAACTGATTAAATTGGTTTGACTTGACCGATCCCTCATGAAGCCATTCTGATATGAAGTAATTATCTTATTTTCATTGAGGTACTCCAAGATAGCATCTCTTAGAAAACCCTCAAACAGTTTACCCATGACAGATGTTAAACTTACCGGCCTATAGTTCCCGGGCTCTGTTTTTGGACCCTTTTTGAATATTGGCACCACATTTGCTATGCGCCAATCCTGTGGAACACTCCCTGTCAGTATAGAAATAATGGTCTGGCGATGACATTACTTAATTCTCTTAGGATACGGGGGTGTATGCCATCCGGTCCTGGTGATTTGTCTATTTTAATCTTTTTAAGATGCAGCTCTACTTCTTCCTGGGTCAGACAGGGCATTTTTAATGGGGAATTTACTTTTATATTCTGCATTTCATCTGACAGTTTATTTTCCTCAGTGAATACAGTGGAGAAAAAGATATTTTAGTAGCTTTGATTTCTCCTCTTCGCTCTCTGCAACTCCCCCCTCATTACTCTGTAAGGGGCCGACACCTTCAGGTTTATACTTTTTACCATTTATATAATTAAAGAACATTTTAGGGTTAGTTTTACTCTCTTTGGCGATTTAATCTCTCGGTCTCTAGTTTGGCTGTTTTTATTTGTCTTTTACATATTCAATTTTTTTCCTTATAGTTTTTCAATGCTTCCTCGCTCCCCTCCAGTTTTAGTGATTTAAATGCTTTCTTTTTGTCATTTATTGCTTTTTTTACAGCTCTATTTATCCACATTGTTTTTTTCTTGTTTCTTATTATTTTATTCCTATACTGTATGTACCTCTCACAATTAGATATTAGAATGCTTTTAAAAATATCCCATTTTGTGGCTGTATTTCTATTTTTGAGGACTTTGTCCCAGTTAGTTAGGCCTATGGCCTCTCTTAGTTGGCTAAATTTTGCTGTTTTGAAGTTTGGTATTTTTGTTCCTCCCTGAAGAAACGCTCTTTTGAATGACAATTGGAAGGTTATTATTTTATGGTCACTATTTCCCAGGTGTCCCCCGACCTGCACATCTGTTGTTCTGTCAGGTCTATTGGTTAATACTAAGTCCAGTATGGCCGTCCCTCTAGTCGGGTCCTGAACCAGTTGGGAAAGGTAATTGCCTTTGGTTATTTCCAAGAACCTGTTTCCTTTATGAGACATACAGGTTTCAGTTTCTCAGTCTATATCTGGGTAGTTGAAGTCCCCCACAATAACGACCTCATCCTGATTTGCCGCCTCTTCTATTTCATTTACAAGTAGATTTTCTGTGGACTCTGGTATATTAGGTGGTTTATGATTAAGTCCTATTAGTATTTTAATATTGTTTTTGGCTCCATGTATTTCTACCCACATGTTGGTCTAATATAATATTCTAATTTTCTGAGATAATGACTTTTGGGTTGTCCTTGGCTATAAGCCATAATCATCAACATTAACAGAAATAAACACTTGAAAAAGTTCACTCTGCTTGTAATGACTCTATATAATATGTGTTTTACTTTTTGAATTGATTTACTGAAAAAAAAAATACTTTGATATTATTCTAATTTATTAAGATGCACATACATACATACATACATACATACATACTTACATATCTACATACTGTGGGAATTCGCTCTGGTATGCAGGGTGAGTGGACGCAGAACAGAGGCACCAAAAACAATTATTGATTAAACTGATCAAGCAGTGTTTTAGTCACACAAGCAGGTTTAACAGTTCAGTAAACAACTTCACCTTAGTTGAAAGTCCTGGTGTTCATTCACACCACTCTGCAGTTTCTGCATAAGTCAAACAGGTTGCAAGCATTCAACTAGGCAAAGGCCTCCTCTTCTCCCTGCTGCCGCCCAGCTGGCTTTTTAATACAGTAAGGTGTCGGTAAAGCCCGGACCAACACCTACTATCCAGTCCGGTGTTGACCTCACCTGGCTGTCAATCAGTCCAGCACATGCTGGGAGGAAAATACTTTCCATCAAGCAACAGACACTTCACTGAGTCACAATACATGTATACTTACATATCTACATACATTTATACTTGTATATCCACATACATACTGTACATAGAAGTACACTACATTTTTGATGACGTAAGGCATAGAAGTCACTGCTCTGATGCTGACTAGACCTCCTTGTGATGTTTTGTGGGGAAAGGGAAGAGAAACTCTGGAACAACAAGGCTGCTAGAAGAGGAGGCGAGTGGAGGATTGAGCAGAGGGGAAGCACCAGGAAGGAGTGGAGGAGAGTGTAGTTGAAGAGGGGCAGAAGCAAAACTGGATCAGCATGAAGAAGTGGAGGAACTCGGAGAAATAGTGGAATGGAATGGAAAATAGCGGAGACGGGAAAGAAGCAGAGGTGGGGAGGAAGGAGAGGATACCTAGAAGGGGGAAGCCATATCAATTGAGCTGAGGACCCGGGATGCTGGGAGCTTTTCTGCTGGCAGCTCCTAGTTATGTAGTGTTAGAGGCTTTGTTAGCAATGGAGGCAACCTTTGGGGCCCTAGGCCGCAGGCCCCATCAGCTCAGCACCTCTAATAGAGGACAAAAAAGGAGCTGGGAGAACAAAAGCAGTAGGGAAGGAGGTGCCCCCTGGCTATGCAAGGGTATTGCTTCCTGTGCTATTGTACAGGTAGCAGGAGTCCTGCCCTTCTCCCGGGTCCCTTATGAGCTTGGGCCCCAAAGCAGCTGCTTCCCCTGCTTTCCTGATACCTATGCCACTGGTCATCCAAGCCCCTTCTAGGGCCACCTTTATCCTCCGAACTCCTCTGGGGTCCCTC
Source organism: Rhinella marina (assembly GCA_900303285.1). Classification (NCBI taxonomy): domain Eukaryota; kingdom Metazoa; phylum Chordata; class Amphibia; order Anura; family Bufonidae; genus Rhinella; species Rhinella marina. The sequence continues at coordinate 13,693 of ONZH01016740.1, read as the reverse complement.
CATAAAGCATCACCTGAGACTCCTGTCCTTGTCAAAGCCACACCTGAACACAGCTAAACCCGGTAAAACTGAACTTCCATGGGTTTGCTCATCCCTACTCATAATAAAATGTCTGGAAAATAGAAGAGTATAAAACCCAAGGCAGGTCCTCCCACAGTCAGAGTGCGGGTGTTAGCAATGTCAAAATCCAGGCAGCAGTAGTAATAGTAGTCCACAGTTCTCCCTGGCTTCTGAATGACACAACATTATTATTGAGGACAAAAAGGGTGAGACTTTGGACTGGATGGATTAAAACAGGATGATGTGGATGTTACCTCTGAATCTGATACTGTGCCTTGGAGCCAGAGGTCACATCATCCCTCTGGCTCCTCATCCTTGAAACCTCATAAAAGTCTTTCAGTTGCATCTTCAGTCTTCACTGCCCCTCCTAGAGAAGAGGTTGTGTAAGAGCAGTCAGAGTTTGGACTGCCACAAGAAGTGGGTTCAGGGGAGGGGGAGCCCAAGCATAGCTGTGTTGGTGGTGTGGGCAGTGGTAGCGACAATGGCATTTGGGAAAATATAGAGAAAGGAATTCGGGGGGGGGGGGGGGGCGGATTGTCAGGGGTGATATGTGATATCATAGTCTGTTAAAAGTAGCAAGAAGAGTGAGCACTATGACAATTATTGTTTGCTGGACAGGATCTGGAGGCCGTATCAAGGTGCTGAAGAGGAGATAATGGTAGAGAAGGAGATGGTGGCAGCAGCAATTAAAAAAAGAGGCAACGTACAGCCAGGACCTTCGAAAAAACTAGTAAGGCCACATCTGCTTCTATTATAGTCAGCTTGGGAACTGGTGATGCTGCTGATATTGTAGGCACAGGTCCAAAATATGCCAGACCTAAGCCAAGCTTGGCTGCTGCAAGCTCTGTGTCGAGTGTGCTAGTACCTCCTATTTTGCAATTTTTCTCCATAGCCACCGAAGACAAAAGCATGGCCATGTGCAAGATCTGCAGGATTAAAATAAGCTATGAGCATTCAATCACAAATATAGGTGCCATAGATTAATTGAACCAGCAGTCGCCAGTTACTATGGGAAAGCAGAAGTGCCCACCAGCTAGCACAAGAGTGTCCTCCTTCTCCTGGTCACCTTCGCAGCAGCCATGATGAATGCATGTACAGTCTCCTTGTCATCATCATCATCACTTGTTGCTTTTCCACTCAGACTACTCCTCCTACTCCACTCCTTTGTCAGCCATCAATAACGGAATATGTGGCTAACAAACAAATCTATCTGTCCAGCAATCTGTCAGTGCCCTGGAAACTTAACCCCTACCTGGCCAAGTTGCTGGCAATTAAGGGGGGCATTTATCAAACTGGGGTAAAGTAGAACTGGCTAAGTTACCCATAGCAACCAATCAGATATCACTTTTCATTTTCCAAAGAAGCTGTCCAAAATAAATGGCTGGTTGCTATGGGCAGCCAAGCCAGTTCTGCTTTACCTCAGTTTGACTTCTTAAGTTTCTGCCATGCAACTTAGTGAATTTTTCTGGCTTTAGGGAGCTGATGTCGTGTGCTCTGCCTCCCTAGAAGAAATTTATCCAGAGCGTCAGACTGGCCCATCAGAGTACCAGAGGATCCTGGGCCCAGGCTCTGATTCCATAGTGGGCCCCAAAGGCAATAGTCCCAAAGCAAATCTGTTGAAGTGACAGAGTGGATCCACATCCTCTCCACATGGTAACAGCAGCCCTATTGTATCAATTAACCTCTTCAACCCCCTAGCAAAGTACATGATTTTTTTTTTTTTTTTACCGAGACTTCACACTGTTAGCTGCAAAAACTGCAAGTGCTTTAATGCTAGGGCTACGCTGTGACTTTTTGTAGCACGACTGATTCATTTTAACTATTGAACCACAGCTGCAGTCCAAATAAATGCACTCAGTTGAACTCAATCTTGTGGACTGCAGCTGTCACTCAATAGTTAAAATCAGTTGTGCTACAAAAAGTCCCAGTGTAGCCCAGGCCTAGTAGCCTAATACTAAGGGAGAGGCTGCATGTACTTATACCTGGACTTACCTGGACGTACCCGAGAACAAAAAACACCATGATTTATTATTGTGTGATGTATTTTACTTCTTCATCACAAAATCTTTAAAAATTTACAGTGGATCACAATACGTTAATAAAAATATCCCTGTGTGGACTGAATACAATAAGAGAAGACTGGCTCTGGATTCCTGTCATTTTCTTGCACATTTTCTGTGTATGTAATTGCAGATCTGCAGAACTAACATTTGTACTTACCCTTTACACATCTGGATGTAGTCATTGCTCCCTTCAGGGAACCATTGTAACACACTGGAATATATAGTGAAGATCCCTCCGATAATGATATCTCCGTCCTGAGAATATTTATAGTCAAAGGTATAATCATTCATTACAAGATGACATTGAGCTGCAGGGTCCTGTATCTCAGAATCACAGAGAGTCACACACAAAACCAGCAATAGGAAGATTTCCAGACAATGATAACATAAACTGATGGAAATTATCTTCTGCATTTTCATTGCTTCCATTGTCGCTCACACACTGACATGTGCACAGGCCTCCATCATTGGGAATTATTCAGCAGCAGACCAAGGGATGTGACAGGGAGAGGTTTATATCTTATCAGCGGTCAGATCTGTACCGAGAAAAAAGCACAATGTCCTCCTGTGTATTATCTAGAAAAAGACAGAAAATAGAAAAAAGTCACAACCTCTAAGGACCAGACCTGTAACAAGGGAAGAAGACACTAAATTCTTAAGGTTTTATTAAATGGACATTCTACACATTGAATTAAATGAAATAAATTGAATGCTTGGCTTGAACAATATACCAATAGAAATACTTATTTTGTAAGCTTAGGGCTAAGGACTTAAAAGTATTATTTTTTGAAATACTACTCAAACCACGTACCACAACAAAGAGGCAGCCAGAAATTAGGGGGGTAAAGAAGTAGCTCAACAACTGGGTAGGGAGGAAGGATTTGGGTACTTGGAGATTTGGGTCAGCTTCGGTTGAATTCAGACTAACCAGTGTCGATGGGATCAAACTGAATGGCGAGGGTAACTGTTCTTGGGAAAAGATGACTAGAAGGTTGTAGGAGTATTTAATCTAGGGTTTGGAGGAAAGTTTTGATGAGGAAATGTGTAGATATAGAAATGGAGCAGGAACCGGAAGAAAGGTTGGAATAGGTAACAAGTCGAGAAAAGTGAACCCATGGATGTTCAGGTTCAATGGGTTTGGCCTAACTTTGGTTCAAAGTTTGGTTTGGGTACCCTAACTTGACCCCGAACCTGAACCCCATAGAAGTCAATAGGAACCTGAACTTTGCTGTAAAATGGCTGTAAAATAATCGCAGTAAGGGCTAGAGTGTTCAAATGGAAGAAACATGGGGGCAAGAGAAGGACAATTGCCCTGCAAACCATTGTACATAAGGAAATGACTTAAAATACCATAGAATCGAAAAACAAAACAAAAAAATAATAATTTTGAACAAGAGGCAGAGGTGAAAAAGGAGGTAGCCAACACTGTTGTGTGGTTTTTGTTTTTTTTATTTTTATTTTTAATTTGGGGAGACCCCATAACATGGAGAAATGGCAAACAGAATAAACAAACTGTGCTGTAGTATAACAATGGCTGGATGCAGCCGGTATACTTCTCTACTCTGCCTAAGGTACAGACAAGTTCTGTGCGATCCATGCCTGGTTCATTTTGATGACCGGGAGCTTGTCAATGTTGGCTATAAAGAGGAGAATGTGCCTGTCCGTGGTCACGCCCCCTGCTGTGCTAAACACATGTTCTGACAATACACTTGCTGCAAGGCAGGAAAGTGCCTCCAATGAGTAGAGGGCAAGCTCAGGCCATGTGTCCAATTTGGAGACCTAAAAGTTAAATGGGGCAGACCCATTAGTCAGTAAGTGCAGGCTTGTGCTGGATGCTGAAGCGTGCTGACGAAGGTTTTCCATATTTTGGCCATGCTAACCCTCCCTTCTGAGAAGGTGGCAGTGCACCAGCTACGTTGGCGACTTCCTCCTTCTCCTCCTCCGCCTTGTGCTTCTGCTGAGCCCCCGTTGTCAGGTGTGTGCTTGTATTTACGCATATTCCGATCACGCTCCAGTGACGGAAGTATGGACGGCATGTTGTCCTTGTAGCAGAGATCCAGCAGGGAGGCCACCCAGTAATCAACACTGGTAACAACATGGAGGTCATTGCGCAGGCACTGCAGCATGTACTCGCTCATGTGTGCCAGGCTACCCAGAGGCAATGACAAGCTGTCCTCTGTGGGAGATGTATTTTCTGTGTCCTCTGTATCTCCCCAGCCATGCTCCAGTGATGCCCATGGGATGATTTGAGTGCCACCCTGCTGTGAACACAGTTCCTCCTCCTCATTATGTTTCTCATCCTCCAAAACTGTGCCTAGTTGAACAGTTGTGTACCTGGATGCTATTGGTGCAGGAACCCACCCTCGAGCCACATGTGGACAACTGGGCTGATGTGAATGTGAATGATTTCTGTTCCTCCTCATTTCTGCCTGTGCAACCAGCTCATTCATCATTGCCTTAAGCGTTTTTTCAGTGAGGCATAGAAGTGGGATAGTAACGCTGATAGTGGTATCATCAGCACTGGGTGAGCAGGAAGGCAGAAGTTACGCTGCAGTGCAGACAGGTGAGCAGTAGCAGGATGAGAATGTGCACAGTGCACAGACGGCCCACACTTTCTGCAGCAGCTCTGACATTTCAGGGTAATTTTTCAGGAACTTTTACACCACCAAATTCAGCACATGTGCTAGGCAAGGGATGTGCATTAAACCGGGTAGGCCCATAGCTACAACAAGATTTCACCCGTTATCTCACACCACTAGGCCACACTTGAGGCTCAGCAGCACCAACCACTCATCGGTCTGTTCTTTCATGCCTGTCCACAGCTCTAGCATGGTGTGAGTTTTTTCCTTCAAACAGATACGTTTCAGAAAGGCTGCTGTTTTATCCCCCTAGCTGTGCTGAAGTGGGTGGTGCAGGTGTATCGCTGACCAAATAAGGAGGTGGTAGAGGAGAAATTAGAGTTATAGGAGAAGGCAACAGTAGGCACCGAAAAACGTCCTGCATTCCTCAGTGGCGGTAGGACATTCACCAAACTGCTTTCTGCTTCAGACCCAGCTGCCATTACATTTAATCCCTGCTCGTGCTTACTGGTCCATGTATCGGTGATTATGTGGACCTTGCCTCTGATGGTGTTGCATCTCGCCTGATTTTGTCTGCCACCTGTTTGTGCAGAGCAGGGATGGCCCGCCTGGAAAAGTAGTGGCGGCTGGGAACTACGTATTGTTGGACAGCCACCACCATAAGGTTTTAAAATTTTCTCCACCAGACGGAATGGCAGCATTTCAAATGCCAGGGATTTTGAAATGCTGGCATTCAGGACCAGGGCTCATAGGTGGGTAGGGAGGTACTTCCTCTTTCTGTCCAATGTTTGGGGTATGGACAGCTGAACGCTTCCATGGGACATTATGGTGATACTCGATGACACTGGTGGTGGTGATGTTGCGGGCATATCCTCTATTTGTGGGGTGGCAGGTGTCGCTCCAGAGGGGGAGGAAGAGGCTGAGACTGCAGCAGAAGAGTAAGCAGGAAGAACCTCAGATCTTGTGTGGTTTTTCACATGTCACTTGGATGACCTTGATTCCATGTGGGGTGTAGGCAGCTGCCACACACAGGATGTTAGAAGCCCCTCTGCATGCACACCAGCACATGGAGAGAGGGTTGAGTATAAAAGTGACATCAGTGAATGACTAGAGCTTAGTCCTTATTCTAGTATGTACACAAACAGAAAAGACGGCTAATAAGCCACTATGCCCCTATCTTGCTCCAAACTTCTATATTGTATAAAACGTAACCTTTATTGTTATGACTCATAGTGGTGTCAATAAAATGGGAGAATAAGTCCCACCAAAATTAAAACTAACACGCAGGGTGTGCGATTACTTAGTCTAGCACAAGAGTAGGATCCAGGGTGTGCACAATCCTGGATGTCTACCACAACTTGTTGCCGTTAACTAATTTGAAATATGGGTGCAGCGCACCTCTATACTCATACTATCGCACAACACCTGAGCTGCTTTAAAATCACCAAACTATTCTGCCCCCCCAAACATGTTTCGCCAGATAACTGGCTTCATCAGGGGTAACGGGCAGGAATGGTAGGTAGCGTTTGTGGGGAACCCTAAATAGTGCATTACTACTCCTTACACTTATCTTCACCAATGGAAACATCGCTCAGTTTAAACTATCTCTCAACTAGGACCTTACTACTAAACTTCTAGCCAATCGTATGTATACCCTACCTGCAGATGAGTGGTTGACTATGTCTCGTCGTAGGAAGGCCATTCACTGACGTATTGCGCACAGAAATGCTGCGCTCCAACTCCGAAGAATATCTGACAGCTGACCGCTTCAATGCGGCTGCGCTGACACTTAGAAAAATCTGCCAATAGTTCTTCATTTATTCAAACGCTGCCCTTTACTAATGAATAGCCATCCTCCAACTCATTGTGTACGCAAATGCTACGCTACAACTTAGACTACAAAGGGGGAGATAGAACCATGCTATAGTGCGGCTGCGCTGGTACTTAGAAATTATTCGTTAGTGATCACCCTTATATTGCAGTTATTCAAGTTCTTCAACTATCAATCCCTCTAGGCTAGAAAGCCTAATGTCCTCTTTGCAAATCTCTCATTACACGGTTTTACCCTCATTAGATATTGTGGACAAAAATGTTTTTCAAAATTGTTTCATAATAGGGTTCCTCACTAAGAGGTAAGTATATCAAAAATATTGACATTGATGACAACTTGGATGGGAATATTTTACACATCTACTTATTAGGTAAAATTAATAATCAAGGTAAGATGGCTTAAAAATTGAACAATTATTTCCCATAATGGCATTTTGGGAGGAGAGAATGGATTACAAACATAATGATAGTGGTATTGAGCACTGATCATCCCACAGATACAATGGGTACTTATTCCCTTATTGTTCATATTCTCAAATACTGCATATTAAATGTAAACATAAATCTAATCTTTATTATTGCTCCTTATTATAGAAAAGAGGAAAAAGTAAAACCTTCATTCAGTCCCAAAGGACTGCGTCACTTTCTATTTATTTGCTAACTTGCCGGGCCAATATTTTATCTGTATTATATATTTAAAGTTATGTATTAAAAAGTTCACCCTTTATACTTGGTTCTTCATGTGAGGTGTAGGACCTCATCATCCTCCACATCATCTTCTAACCACCCTGCACACTGCAGACATCTGTGTTTAGTCATCATCATCAGAGACATGCTGCATTCGTCCTCCACATGCTCATCCTCAAACATAAGTGGTTGGGCATCAGTGCACTCAATCTCTTCCACTTCTGGGGCAGGACGCCTGTCTGTGATTACACCCCCTGCTATGCTAATCACATGTTCCGACAATACACTTGCTACAGGGCAGGCAAATGGCTACAAGGAGTAAAGGGCAAGCTCAGGCAATTTGTCCAATTTGGAGACCTAGAAATTAAATGGGGCAGACCCTTCAGTCAGTAAGTCCAGGCTTGTGCTGGATGCTTAATAATGCAGTGGTCTGGGAACTCCTTATGATAGATAATATAAAACTTAACTTTTACCTAAATAGTTAAAAAACTAACTGATACAAAAAGTGCTCAAAATATTCAGTAGTCCGGCTTAGGTAAAGGTTTAGATAGCTGTGGCTGGGTATGAACAGATAAGTCTCATATAGGTCAGTGGCAGTTTTTAGGTGCAAAGACATCACATTTAACTAATTGCCTAGGTACTCTGACCCTATAGATACTAGTCTTGTCACTGGGGAGCCCCTCAAAGGGCTGTTGTTGGAGCACCTACCCTGGGAAGAGTGACCTCCAGCCTGCTGGAACCTCAGACCTGTACTAAAATTACCATGTTGCTCACTATACCCTCATAGCCCCCAACGCTTTTTGCCGGGTCCTCCGGCTGATCAGGGAGCGGCGTGATGGCTAGTTACAATACAAAATGGCAGTGGCAAGCTATTTCTGCAAGCCACTTCCTTTTAAGCACTAAGTTCTACCCATAGTAGGAGCTCTTTGGCGCCGGCGTCCAATCTAGAGCGGAAGGCTGGAGCTGGGTAATTTGCTCAAACTCCCTCCCACACCACTTGCTGAGCAGCGGCACAAGCATCACAAGGGGCGGGGAAGTTACCATGGAGATAACTGATGCTTCCCCAGCAGGTTTGTTTATGTTGTGCCTAGGTAAAGTTGCACATGAGGAATCTCTTAGTTCAAACTATTATTGCTTATTAGTCTGCATTATTGGTAACATAGAGAGACAGATCAATATATACACATAGAGAGGCTAATGTTAGCCATTAATCTACATGGGCAAATCTATGATAAAAAAAAATACATATATATGTATAGGTGTGAGGAATCTGCAATTATGATCTAATTCCAGCCATTTACTGTTAGATAGCAAAGGGATTGAACTCTGCAGGGGTCCTGGCTTCAAGGGAGAATACAGAGATCTCCCAGCAGGAACCTGTAATGGCGCCATTTTTTGGTCTCCACCTGTAGCCGGAACCCCAGGCGGATCAGTTGGTCCCAGAACCATCTCCCTGTAACCTTCTAGTCTGGAGCTATGGGCCATTATGTTTTTGGCTACCAGGACCAGGAAAGAGGAGTAAACTCCTCCCAGAGGGAGGGAGGGAGCATGGGGAGTGACCGACTATAGGAGAAAAGGCCCACACAGGCCAGGGTCTTTCTCTGATGGAGGCCACATTGAGTAATATGTTTGGAAGGACCATGCTGACCTCACTGCCCCATGTAACATAGTAACACAGTTTATTATGCCAAAAAAAGCCCTCTGTCCATCCAGTTCGGCCTGTTATCCTGCAAGTTGATCCAGAGGAAGGCAAAAAAAAAACCCTGTGAGGTAGAAGCCAATTTTCCTCACTTTAGGGGAAAAAATTCCTTCCCGACTCCAATCAGAATAACTCCCTGGATCAACGACCCATCTCTAGTAACTATAACCTGTAATATTATTACACTCCAGAAATACATCCAGGCCCCTCTTGAACTCTTTTAGTGAACTTACCATCACCACCTCCTCAGGCAGAGAGTTCCATAGTCTTACTGCTCTTACCGTAAAGAATCCTCTTCTATGTTTGTGTACAAACCTTCTTTCCTCCAGACGCAGAGGATGTCCCCTCGTCACGGTCACAGTCCTTGGGATAAATAGATGATGGGAGAGATCTCTGTACTGACCCCTGATATATTTACACATTGTTATTAGGTCACCCCTCAGTCGTCTTTTTTCTAAAGTGAATAACCCTAATTTTGATAATCTTTCTGGGTACTGTAGTCCACCCATTCCAGTTATTACTTTAGTTGCCCTCCTCTGAACCCTCTCCAGCTCTGCTATGTCTGCCTTGTTCACAGGAGCCCAGAACTGTACACAGTATTCCATGTGTGCTCTGACTAGTGATGTGTAAAGTAGCAGGACTATTTTCTCATCACAGACATCTATGCCTCTTTTGATGCAACCCATTATCTTATTGGCCTTGGCAGCAGCTCTCTGACACTGGTTTCTACAGCTTAGTTTGCTGTTCACTAAAATTCTTAGGCCCTTTTAAAATTCCTAGGTCCTTGCATGTGATCTCAGCCAAGCATTACAGCAAACCAGAATTCATCATAACCCAAAGAACTACTTATCTACCTGGTAACTGACCCTTGCTCTGTTTAACTCTGTTGCATCATGCCACCTGTATCTGCGCATCCGACCACTGTACATGTTTTCTGTGTATACGTGTAACATCTAGTGCGCCCTTAAGGAAATTAAATATATAATTTAATCTTGTGCTATTCTTTTATCGCGATCATGAATCCCCACACCTTCCATGCAACAGAATCCCATTGTGCCTGCATCAGTGATGCCCCACGCCCAGACCCTATGCGACTACAAGAATGCGGTGGAGGACTGGGTCATCCAAGTACTGGGACCATTCGAGGCTGGGAGACCCTACACTGGAGCGGCGAAAGGGAACCGTCCTCTGGTTTTTAGTGGAACGAGGCTCTGGCTATCTTGCGGACGACGAGGACGGCAAGGAGTACTTTGGGGGCCGCAGGTCAGTGAAACGGCCGTACCTGCCCCAACCCCGTCACAGCTGATATGTGGGGGATCAGGTGAAATATACCCCCATGGCATCCCTGAAAGGTCCCTTTGCTACTGGGGTTATTTTATTGTCTAAGCCCCTGGTACCTACATCACCACCAGAAGTTTGGCTGGAGGAACCACCAGGCCCAGAACACGTGCAGTGCCTACAGGAGTCACCAGATGGCACCCTCCGTTTCAGGGAGAAGCCATAGCCACAGCTGGAGCCTCTGATCACTGGACCGGCCACCACCACCACCACCACCACAGTTCTTTCACCTGGGTCAGCTGACGACATCATCCTTTACTTTCCAGTCCATGGTGATCCAGGTACCAACTACCCTGGAAATGAAGTCAGCAGCAGCCAGGGAGCTAACGGTTCTTCCCTGGGTGCAACCTTGCCTGAACCGCTGCAGCCAGAAGTCCTAATCCCTGCTGTCCCGGCAGGATTATTCGGAAAAGTGAAGGCGCAAGTGGCTGCAGCGCTCACCAGTGTGACCACTACCCAGTCAAGTCCAACTTATGGCAGCAGAGGGCAGTCAAGCTCAACCATGGCAGCCAGCGTGGTCTACAAGAGGCAGGAGCGTCCTCTGATGTCATTCAGCAGCAGTTCCAGTGAGGAGGACTTCAGGTTCCTCATCTGAGGAACCCTTCTACTGGCTGTCAGTCTGGCTGATTTAAAGGACACCTCTGGACCTATGGGAGCCACAACATGGACTGCACTTGACGGGTGAGAGCTAGTTGGCACTTGTTTTTAGTTTACATTGTTTTTTATTGCCCCCCTGTTTGACTCTCACCCAGATGGACATGGCTTGCCAGGACTACCCCCCCCCCCCCATTCTGCAGAAAATTGCAGAGACACGTCTTAGGGTACTTTCACATCTGGTCAGGATCCGTCCAAAACGCAGACTTTATAAATGGATCCAGCTCCATAGAGATTAATTGATCTTTGGAACAGGATCTGTTTCTCTGCGTTTTGGAAGCGCAGACAAAAATGCTACAACCCTAAGATGTGTCTCCACATGCTCATGCAAGGTGTGTTCACAATGCAGCAGTTACCTCAGAGTGGGTTTTAGCAAGAGCAAGCCGGCCACCACTACTACATGGCCGCTGTGGCCGTAACTAGGGGCAACGGGCCTGACTGATGTGTGTGGGACAATGGATATACAAATAGGCAAATCTTCTAAATCGTACATTTTATATAAATACATTCTATTAGTAATAATACTGGTATGACTATATCTAACTATACAAACTACATTTGTGAGATGAGAATACCCCTTTAAGAGAGGGATGTTATTTACATGGGACTCAATGTCCAGGGGTGATGCTATTACCATGGGACTGTGTTGGAGGGGGTTGTGGGAGGGAGGCAATGTTGTTTACATGGGACTGTATGTTGGAGGTGACTTTGTGAGGGAGTGATGTTATTTACATGGGGCTGTATGTTGATGGTGGCTGTGGAAGGAGTAATGTTATTTACATGTGACTGAACGTTGTAGGGGGCTGTCGGAGGGAGTGATGTTATTTTCATGGGACTGTATGTTGAAGGCGGCTGCGGGGGGAGTGATGTTATTTTCATGGGACTGTATATAGGAAGGACTGAAGGGAGGGAGTGATGTTATTTACATGGGACTGTATGTTGGAGGTGGCTTTGTGAGAGAGTGACGTTATTTACATGGGACTGTATGGTGGAGGGACTGAGGAATCATCATTGCTGAGAGCAATAAAGGGAGGAATATAACTACAGAGGGCATTATAACAGTAGGGGCAATATAAATACTGGGGAACTTCGGGGCGAGCATTATAACAGGAAGGGGCGATATAAATACTGGGACACTGTAGGGGTGTTATAAATCCAGGGAATTTTAGATTTTCTTATTACTACTGGGGCTCTATTGGAGGGACTTGTGGAACATTATCACTGTTGAGGGCACTGTAGGGGGCAGTATTACTAATGAGGGCAGTCTAGAAGGGACCTACTATTGGTGGGACTTTGAGGAGCACTATTACTATTGGAGAACACTGATATTTCTTCAGGATAGTATTTGGGGTATTGGGGGGCACAGCGAGCAGCAGGATAACACTGTGGGACTCCAGAGTGTCTCACTCTGCAGAGACAACGAGCGGCTGAGAGAAGTTGTCCGGATCGAATGGAGAAGATGATGACAGAGAAGATCTACATTCAGAGGAGACGTCACCTGGAGGCCCTGGATGTGACAGGTATGTGCTGCTGCGGAAGGGGGCAGGTGGATCGACTTGGGAATTGGGCCATATGCATTGGGCTTGGGCCCCAATGGCATATGGCCCACAAATTGACAGGAGGGTGAAAGCCCTCCCTTGTCAGAGGCCTTGACAACTAGATTTTTGTTCTGTTCCAATTTCTTCAGAGAGATGTGTTCTTCCCTAGTGAGGTTATCAAACCCCCTGACAGTGGGGATTAGGCCCTCAAGCTCCCTTGACACCAGTTTCTGAAAGATCAAGATATATGACTCACCTGAAGGTGGCAGCATATGTACACTTTTGGGTCTCAAGTCAGTGAATGGGCCCTCAGAATCTATCTTTTTCTCCCTCCATCAGCAACTCAGAAAGGGCTCTAATGGCATCTAAATCTTGTAGTACATATTGTTTTCCCTACAATCTTCAATGTCCTTGTTGACGGAAGTGTTTATACCATTGGAGTTTACAGGTGAATAATGCAATGTCCTTAATCCACTCAAACGGGTCCTACCTTACTGTAGTACTAAACTGAAACTAAAACCTTTCCCCAGTAGTTGGATATCTATATCAGTCAAAATGTAAGATGATAGATTCCCTTCTGGGGATTATTATCATAGGGCCCTTTCAAGTGTCCTGTATGCCCTGTGATTTGTTTCTCAATTGGTACATAGCCGGGGCGGACATACCGCGGTGCAGCCGGTTCGGCTGCACAGGGGCCCAGGGCCGGAGGGGTGCCCTTTCTCACCAGCGGCAGGGAGAGATGAGCCGCTTCCATTTTGGAAGCGCTCATCTCTATATTGATCTGTATCGCCGTCCTTAGGACGGCGATACAGATGGATAATGCGGGGCAAGGGAGGGAGAGGCGTCTCCCTTCCCCGTTCCTCTGATAGGCTGCAGGCACTAGGCCTGTAGCCTATAAGAGGCCGGCACAGGCGGCGCGATGATGTCATCGCGCCGCCTGAGCCGTACAGCGCGGGACACAGGCCGGAAGAGGCCTGCATCGCGTCGCTGACAGAGGCAAGGAGATAAGTATAAGTGTTAATTTTTTTCATTTAAGCTGGCACACAGTGGGGGCACTATGGGGGAGGAGCACTATGGGGGCCACTATGGAGGGCACTACGGAGGAGGAGCACTATGAGGGCTCTATGGAGGAGGAGCACAATGGGGGCACTATGGAGGGCACTATGGAGGAGGATGGGGGCACAATGGGGGCACTAAAGGTATGGGGGCATTATGGAGGGGGAGCACATTATGGGGGCCACTATG
>ONZH01016738.1:0-68876 GCA_900303285.1 Rhinella marina | reverse complement strand
GATAGACGGGAATCGAACCCAGGTCAACTGCTTGGGAAGCAGTTATGCTCACCACTTTACCACCAACAGCCACAGCAACTGATAAGAACAGATACTAAACTTGATGTCAGCTGCAGTGCCAGCATGAGCAGTGGTGTCACCTGCAGGCGGTGATGGACCTTCGTTGCACCTAGTTGGGTGCTTCCCTAACATGTGATGGGTATTTGCCTCGCCTTTCTTGGTCTGGGTGAGCACAATTGCCATGAGGTTAACCACCAGGCTGTTGCCTGAGAATTTGGGGTAATGGTGGGATTAAGCAGCCTCAGAGGCATCCATGCATGCTGACCCTGCTGTTTCCTGTCCATTTCCGTGGTGTTTCCATCATTTTCTGAGGTTTCCAGGTTTTCACCCAGCCTTCCCTAGGCAGAGCCTTGGTCCCTTGCAAAAATGCTCGAGTCTCCCATTGACTTCAATGGGGTTCGTTATTCGAAACGAGCACCCGAGCATTTTAGTACTCGCTCATCTCTATAAGTTACCACAAAATTAAACCTGGTAAAAAACAAAGCCCATCGCGCTTGACAGGGGTTCAATCTCTTGGCATTGTCCAGATATAGTAGGTTCTTATGGTCAGTTAACACTGTCACCTTATGTCTGGCGCCCTCCAGAAAGTGTCTCCACTCTTCAAAGGCCCATTTAATAGCCAGTAACTCCCTGTTTCCTATATCATAATTAACTTCAGCAGTGGAGAACTTTCTGGAGAAAAAGGCTACAGGTTGGAGGCTGGTAAAGGGTTCAACTCCCTGAGACAGGACAGCCCCTACTCCTGTCTCAGAGGCGTCAACCTCCACGACAAAAGGCTGTTCAGGGTCAGGATGAACCAAGACTGGAGCAGTGGTAAAACACCTTTTTAAGTTAGAGAAGGCTAGTTCGGTTTCATGTGTCCAAGAGGTAGGATCAGCCCCCTTTTTAGTTAAATCAGTAAGGGGTTTAGCAACCACAGAAAAGTTTTTGATAAATTTTCTATAATAGTTAGCAAAACCCAGAAAACGTTGGACCTCTTTCAAGGTAGTAGGTCTAACCCACTCAACCACAGCAGAAACTTTTTGTGGATCCATACTTATAGAACCAGGGGTAAGTATGTATCCCAGAAATCCCACCTCCTGGACTCCAAACTGACACTTAGACAATTTAGCACTCAGCCGATTTAGTCGCAATCTGGAGAGGACCTCCCTCACATACTCCCGATGGGACTCCACATCTGGGGAGAATATGAGGATGTCGTCCAGATATATAACCAAAAAACGGCCCAAAAGATCTCTGAAGATATCGTTAACAAAACGTTGGAAGATAGCCGGGGCATTGCTGAGACCAAATGGCATGACTAGTTATTCAAAGTGCCCCTCTGGAGTATTAAAAGCTGTCTTCCACTCGTCGCCTTCCCTGATGCGGATTAGATTGTAAGCTCCACGGAGGTCAATTTTAGAGAACCACCGGGCCCCCACAACCTGATTGAATAAATCCGGGATCAGAGGGAGAGGATGCTGGTCCTTAATCGTGATCTTATTGAGCTCCCTGTAGTCAATACATGGACGGAGACCTCCATCTTTTTTCTCAACGAAGAAAAACCCTGCACCAATAGGAAGCTTGGCCGCAGGAACGAGGTCTATGGCACAATCGTAAGGCCGGTGCGGAGGTAGAGTTTCCGCAGCGGCCTCATCAAAGACGTCTTTGAAATCAAAAATAAACTCAGGAATATCCAAATCATTATTCACAGTACACATCATGGAAGGAACAGTTTTAAGATGTGAACCACATGAATTCCCCCATTTCACCAGGTCAGTGGTTTTCCAATCAAATACAGGGTTATGGAGGCGGAGCCAAGGCAAACCAAGAATAAGATCTGCAGTTAGTTTTTCCATCACAAAAAATGACATTTTTCTGTATGTAAACACCCGACATTCATCATAACCTCAGCAGTGCGAAATTTTATTCTCCCCTCATTCAAGGGAGTAAAATCTGCACCAGAAACTGAAAACGGGGAACACAAAGGAATTAACTCCAAACCCAAGGCCTGAGCAACAACCACATGGATGAAACTCACTGCAGACCCTAAATCCACCATGGCCTGACAAGAATAAATTTTAGAATCAGAAACCAAGGTTACAGGTAACAAAAACTTATTAACAGAATTAGGAGGTACCTGTACGCCTGAGTGACCCTCCTGGAGATCACTCAGGCGCTGGAGTTTTCCCTGTGGTGACTTCGGCTTGGATGGACAATCCCTCAAGAAATGGCCAGGTTTTCCACAGTATAGACATAAGGCATTCTCCAATCGATGTCTCCTTCTAGCAGCAGCAGATGTAGAGCCTAACAACATAGGTTCTTCTCCAGAAGATTGAGAGGGAGATGGTGATTGAAATTGGGAAGGCATATTCTTAGAGAAAGTAGAAGGAGGTTTGACAGAAAAGCCTGGCCTAAACTGTACAGTCGATCCTCCTTGCTTTTCCTTGCGTCTCTCTCTAAGTCTTCTGTCGATAGTCACAGCCAAAGCCATAAAGTCACTCAGGGATTCAGGGATAGGATGGCTGACCATAGCATCCTTAACAGCGTCTGACAGCCCTTGTCTGAAAAGGGTTTTCAAGGGTTGATCAGACCATCCAGTCGCCGAGCACCACTGGCGGAACTCAGAACAGTAGTCTTCAGCAGAGCGGCGACCCTGCTGAATAGATAACAAATGAGTTTCCGCCAATGCAGCACGGTCAGGATCATCATAAACTTGGCCCAAGGCCAGAAAAAATCTATCCAGGGAACTCCACTCAGTAGCATCTGAGGGGAGGGCCAATGCCCAATCCTGAGGGGGACCCTGGAGGAGGGAAACCACGACAGCCACTTTTTCTGCTTCAGAGGGGAAAAAATTAAAACGAAAATACAAACGACAGGACTCCCGGAAAGTACGGTATCTGTCCGGGTTCCAATCAAAGCGATCCGGCAGAAGCATTTTAGGTCTCTGCTGGACACTGTGCAGTGGAAAAACAGGGGCTGGCAGTGACACAGGTGGGTTTGCAGCGCCAGACGCAGGAATAGTCATGGCGTCCAGACGCTGTGACGTTTGCACAATTAACCCAGCCATGCCCTGAAACTGATTCGTCAGCTCATCCAGGCGGTCGGTGACCGATAGATCGGCAGGAGAGCCGACTAGGGTATGGGCCTGCTATAATGTGAGGAGTGGTTCAGGGGGACACAAATACAAATGACACAGACAAAGTGAGGCCCTGACACTCCTCCCAAACCACTGTCCCTGCCTTTTGGGGAACCCGGCTCCTTAACAGGCCGGCCCCAACCGAAGACTGCGATTACACTGAAGAAAGTGGAACACGAGACAAACAACCAAAACAAAACACAAGCAGGAACAACCCTAAACAGGTCAGGAACTGAAGGGGTAAAAAGTAACGGAACCAAGCAAGGAATAAACAGAGGATAACACAAAAGGTAGGTAATAGTAACAGAAACCAGGGAAAAAGGTACAGAGTCACTGGAATACCGGATAAACACAGAGCAGCTAGCTTAGGCTCAAGGCTCTATAGCAGGCACAGATGAATGGCGAGTGTGAAACTAAATACTGGCTAGAGTCCCAGCCCCAAGGCGTGATAGGAGCAGGGATCCCAGCCACACCCTAGAATGGACCAAAATTACTGGCAGGGACGCCTGCCAGTAAAACTAGCAAAACTAGCCAAACCTTTAACCCTATAGGAACCTAAGTGTTACAAGAGGATTTTCTGGCTTGCACTCGGGATGAGCGCCGCATAGCATCAGGACACGGGAACGCCCGCAGCCGCCCAACATCCGCTGGAGGGCCGCAGCGCCCCCGAATCCTGACATAAAGTAGTAATTTTAGTGGACAGTAAACTTAACTGTAGAAACCAGTTTCAGACAATTGCTGCCAAGGCCTATAAGGTCATGGGTTGCATCAAAGGGGACATGGGTGAACCTGACAAGAACATAGTTCTGCCACTTTATGATCCATAATGCCGTGCAGCTAGCCAATCAGCAGAAAGCTAACCCCTGTAATGTCACAGCCCTATAAAAAGCCTCATCCTGCAGGGTCTCATTTCACTGTGATCTGAACTTAGGGAGAGATGTGACAAGCGCTTATGTGCTAGAAACAGTGTTGCGGAAAGCTTTTAATTGTAGAATATTGCATAGGGAAAGTGCAGGGACAGTGCAGGGACAGTGTAGGAAGGGAGGTTTTAGAGACTGTAGGGAGAGCATAGGGTACTGCAGGGACAGTGCAGGTTGAGTATAATTGCCATGAGCATTTTGTTTACCTGCTGCCGCAATACTAGTTAATCTGTTGGTCTCTGCATGGAAGAGACCATTGCTTATTGTGCCTCAATATTAAAGGGCAGTCTAATATATCGCCATGTGCATCTTGTTTAACTGCTGACACAATCCCGGTTAATGTTTTAGTTGAATTCTACTTTTTATTAGAATTACTGTGCCTCAATATTAAAGGGCGGTCCAATATATCGCCATCTGCATTTTGTTGAACGCTGACAAATTTGCAGTAAATCTCTTAGTTTATAAATAGAATTACTGTCTAATATATTGCTGTCAGCATCTTGTTGAACTGCTGACACATTTGTAGTTAATCTCTTATATTATATATAAAATTACTGTGCCTCTTTATTAAAGGGCGGTCTAATATATCACCACGTGCATCTTGTACAACTTAGTTCATCTACTGTGCCATTTATACTTAATGTGTTCTGTTATACATAGACTGACTCCGCATCAGACTTAGTCTCAACAGTCGGTCTAATATATAGGCACGTGTAACTAGTTCATCTGTGCCATAAATAATTAATCTGTTCAGTTATACTGTATATTGACGTACTGTGAATCAGACTCATTGCCAACAAGCGGTGTAATATATAGGCACATTTTTCTAGTGTATCTGCTGAGCCACTCATACATCATCTGTTACATTACTTGTACAGTTACTGTACACTGTGTTAAACAGACAGTTTCCTGGGCCCTCCAAAGGAACTGCTGCATCTCACACTGGCCTGCACCCCATCTCCAGCAGTCAGGGCTCATCAACGGCAGCAGAAGGAAGCTGTAGTTTCAACCCATGGACTTCAATGGCGTCTATTACTCCTGATGCTCCTCCTTCTCGTCGTTACTTGTTTTGACAGCAATCGATCACTGAGGTGATTGCAAAAAGACAACAGTATGCGTGCACTAATCCAGCAGCACAGAAGCTGTATGTGCACCTGGCCAAATTACTGGTACTACAGCCCCTCCCTTTCCATGCAGTTGACTATGGAAGTATGTAGTAGAATATGGAAATCATTCTTTTTTTGCACTCCTTGGGGGGGGGGGGGGTTCACTGATGACTATCCTCATCTTTGCTGCCTTAACTGCTTTGTGGTCTCAATGTACTGTACATAAGATGCAGAGAGAGGAGGAGCTGCATATTCCTGATGACATATCATCGGTATTAGATGTGGTGGAAAAAAGTAGAAAAGCAAATGGCAGAAGAACAGTTCTATGACTGTAGGGCAGGAGAGAGATTGGTGTTAGAGAAGTGGGTTTGCAATTAGGGGGTGGGGGTGGCTTTCTTCTTGTGCCATTCTGGGAATGCCCCATGACCATTTTTCTCTCCTCTTTAACAGTTTGTTGGATCCAACTGGCAGTCACCTGCTGTGCTACAAGGTACTCTTCGTCTGTAGTTTCAGGGTGCAAGGCTTAAAGGTAAGTATAACTATTGGCCCTATTGTGGTCCTTTTATGTAACTCTCATACAAAGGGGCATTTTCAGGAGATTGCAGGCCAGAACAGCAATAATTGACATATTGTGCCACACACCTAACCAGTCAAACCCCATACCAGCAACAGCCCCTGTTTGGCCAATATATAATATATAATATGGCAGCTACTAGTTTTCAGGCTCCTGTCCCTTATGGCAATTATCTGTCAGCTATGTTTGATCCATCCACCATGTTCGGACTATATGGTATTAACCGTAATGCATATTTAAAGTGAAATACCATCTGGTTCATAGTATTTATTTGTATAGTTTTCGATTTATGCTTGGAATATGGAAATCATTCATGTTTTTATGCACTCCTTAGGGGGCCAGGTCTTGATGATGATCATCCTCATCTTTTGCTGGCTTTACTTCTTCCAAATCATCCTTCAAAGTCTGCATGTTCTAGAAAAGTGTCACGGGGAGCCGGCGGCGCGCTCCCTCAGTGCAGTGCCGTCAGACTCCCGCTGCTGTGCAGGGACGAGGACGCAACCTGCGTCCTCGTCTCTATGATAACAGGGGCGGGGAGGACCCGGCGCGCATTCAGTCTCAGTGCGACCGGCGTCCTCCCCACCCCCTAG
This sequence comes from Rhinella marina, assembly GCA_900303285.1. Lineage (NCBI taxonomy): Eukaryota > Metazoa > Chordata > Amphibia > Anura > Bufonidae > Rhinella > Rhinella marina. The sequence continues at coordinate 62,508 of ONZH01016738.1, read as the reverse complement.
ACAATGAGCAGGCGGGGTTTCTGAGCACTGGCAGGGAGGCCAGCACTCAGCTGTGATTTCCTATGTATTAGGTCACGTGATGCTGCCCACGTCACATGACCTACCTGGAGGCCTATTTAAACAGGCAGCCTGCTGGCCACAGGTTGCCTGTGATTGGTCTTCTTTCCAGAGCTTGCGTATTGATCATCTGTGGCTATTGAACTCGACTTGTGTCTGACTACGTTCCCCATCTCATCCTTTTGTACCTCGATACCTCACGGGTTTGACCTAGGCTTGTTCCTTTGACCTCGTTCCTGCTCGCTTCCTTGGCTTTGACGTAACCTCCCGGTTTGACCTTTGCTTGCTGACTTCTCGTTATTGTGTGTGTCTGTTCTGTCGTTTGTTTGTGTTCTCCTCGTGTTCCCCTCCCTGTACGCCCCAGCACGTACCCAGGTTAGGGACGGTCGACTAGTTGTACGCCGTTGCCTAGAACGGGCCATGCAAGTAGGCAGGGTCAGAGGTGGGGTTAAAGCTCAGGACTGCACTTACCCCTGCACGAGTGACAGAACGTGACAAAAAGTCTGCAAAATACAGAGAGATTTGGAGCTTGATGTTCCTGGTGACATAACATCAGTATTCGATGTGGAAAAGGAGGAAAAGCAGATGGCAGAAGTGTGGGGGATGGGGTGGGCTTTCTTTTTGTGTCACTCCGGGAATGCCCCATGACTGTTTTTCTCTCCTCTTTTATCAGTTCGTTGGACAACTGCAGCTACTAGTTTACAGACTCCTGTCCCTTATGGCAATAATCCTTTGGCCAGGTTTTGATCCATACACCACGCTCACCATAATACATGTTTAAACCGAAATACCATTTGGTTCATAGTATATATTTTTATAGTTTTCGATTTTAAACTTGAAACATGGAAATCATACTTTTTTTTAAAGGCATTCATATCTACAGTGTTAAAAATTATTTTCTGTTTCAGTAGTTTTCCATTTGACAGCTCAGAGCCCTCTACAATTTTAATTTGTACATTTTTATATTTATTCTCATTCCGTTTTTGAAAGTTCTTCATTGTTTGTATTGTTTTTAGAGCATATAGTAGGGAATTTTTTTTGGGGGGGATAAGTTGTACTATTTAAGAACACCATTCAATTTACCATGTCTGCTATTGGAAAATGGGTAAACATTTCTTTGTGGGCTTAAATAAAAAAAAACAAAAAAAACCCCCTACAATTCCACCAAGGTGTTCACTGCACGATGAAAATTTCATAACATCCTTATTCTGCGGCTCAATACAAATACGGCGATACCAAATCAGAATTTTTTTATCTACTTTTTCAAAAATAAAAACCTTTGAAAAAATATGTTACTGAGAAGACTACTGTATACAGGATATACAAACTTCTTAGTTTTGCTTCAGACTAGGAAAACGCCATACATTGTCATTTTATTTCGCATGCTGGGCAACAAAAAGCACAAGAGAGGAAGAAGAAGGAAGTTTACAGGACCCTAACATGATGTGGAAGGGAGAGCTTGACCTTAGTGGGGTAGTAAGCAAGGAGGTGCCCTAGCAGAACAAGCAGGACGTCATTATATGTTGGGCTGTAAATGAGGGTGCATAGTTGTAGCAGTCTCTGTCAGAAAATGATCTTAGGTACAGTGTATAGATGCAATCAAGCTTCTATTCTAGTGTCAGGAATAGTGTAGGATAAAGACTAGAAAGAAGAATAATTGTACAATAGGAAATTTGAGCAGGGAAAGCTTTCAGGGAGTGAGTAGCTGTGGCTGGCACAGGCAGTGCCTTCTAGCTGCAATTACTGCCTATAATACAGCTGCAGCTGCTGCAGAACCTCAAGAACAGCCACTTGCAAGAACATTTCTTTTTTTCCTCATTTGAACAGGAAGACAGCTGTATTTTAGGCTTATTGCCAGCTAATTACCTTTACAGCATCCCAATAGGATTCTGCTAAACAGCAATTATTGTACTTTTTTCAGTGCATTATATCTGTCCCTGTTAAATGTGTTGCATTATAGCAAAAGCATTTGATCCCAACAAGCCACTCTTTTTCTGACAAGTAGCACTTGTGCAAGTCATATGGGCAGGCATTCTGCCCCCATGAAGGCATAATTTTTGGACACGGTCCCAGATAGACCCCATAACACTATCTGCCCCCAATACACTTTGGAATATGAAAAAGCATAACACATGTGATGGTGTGATTTGTTTTTAATCCCTTTCTGGGTCCATTTTTGGTTTTGCATTTTCATTTTTTCCTCCTGATCCTCCAATAGTCATAGATAGAATGCAAAAATTTCTAAAAAAAAAAATTTGACTCCTAGGAGACTACAAGAAGATGGTGTATACTAATTTCTAGGGCAATTGGAGCAAATTTGGTTGCTTTGGATCCAAGTCAAACGTTTTAAAAAATTTGGCGAACCTGAAACAAACCGAATGTCAAAAGTCTTATTCATCTCTAATACAGGAACTATAAGATGGCACAGTGAATAGCTATGGCACAGATTTTTACAGAATCAGTTCTTGGATGTACTGTATATGTCATGTCCCAGCGGGGAATTATCCACCGCTAGGACATATCTCAGGCAAACACACGAGAATACCAAGCAAGCAGAGACAAGACATGACAGTAAGGAATAAGGAATTAGATAAGCAGGTAAGGGATCAGTGACAGGAGATCCCACTGGACCAAGTGCATCGGTTTTACTTAGGGCTAAACCTAGGGGGCAGGAACACAGTGAGCCCATTCTTCACAGAGCCCCTGATGGTAGGGTTGGACTTAGCCGAGGCTCACTCGTTGTACCTCCAGTATGGTCCCGGTGCACTTGGCCACTTACCTGCAGAGACTGCTGGAAGCATCAGCAGTCCAAACAAGCAAAGACTGGAACCCGAGCACACTACTGGAACCCAGACAACCGCACAGGACCAGAAGGAAAGCACAAACAGGAACCAGTACACACACTTGATGTTCCCAGGGACCCTCTTGGGGAAGGCACAGACAGGATCTAACCCAAGCTCACAGATATATATCGAGCAATGGCCACACCCAGACCCAAACCATTAATCCCTTCACAACAGAATAGGGTGGAGAGCCGGCTGAAACAGAGCTGCAGTCCTGGGCGTTGCCCCTGGCAACCAGCCTACACGGATCCACCGCAGCCAGTACGCCAGGGCTCAACAAACCCGTGTCACCGTAACCACACATTACACCACCCAGACAGAGCCCAGGAAGGATTCCACACACACAGGCTGCCGCTACTACATGTAGGTCAGGCAACCAGCCTACACAGCATCACCCGCAGCCAGTATGCCCGAGAGCCACTAAGGCGAGCAACAACCCCCTGCACAAGTGGCACATAATACCGTAGACTTACTGCACTACATATATATATATATTCAATTTACAACACCTCATCCAGCCTATGTTCATATAAAAAAATAAAAACTTGATAGATTATTAAAGAAACTCCTCAGTGTATTATTATAGACATGATTAGATATCTGAGACAACTTCTAGGTGTAGAGGAAATCTATCCAGTATCCTCTTTTCCCCAGGACCAACCTTCTCATAGGTGCTGCAGGGACCCCCGTATTCAATCATCTGGTAGCATCTTGCTGCTGTGTGAGCAGTTAATATTTGAATGTATCCATACAGTGGGCTCCCAAAATAAATTTTACTGGTGGGCCCTAGGCACCCCAGTCTGACACTGACTATAGCCGTAACCTATGCAATAACACACTAGTACACTTTAGTGTGTGAAACATGAGGCCCATGTTATTTATTGAACTAGCTATTTAATACATATGGCACAATTAATCTGGCCGTAACAATATCCATAGCATACTGTACATCACAAGTTAACCTTAGTATAACACTGCTCTAGATATTTTGCTGAACTATTCAAGTACTATACCCTCAGTAACCACTTTGAAGTTAAAAAAAACTAAGATACATAGTCTAAGGAATTCTATTGTCAACTTAGACCCTCCTATAGGGACTTTGTTATGGACTTAGTTATGGACTTTGCTCCCAGGTCGACCGTATATTTTTGTCCGCATCTGTTCCATCCGTTCTTTTATCCACAAAAGATTTGAACGACACACCGTGTTCTGTCCGCATACCTACTTCCGTTCCATGGCCCTGAAAAAAAGCTAGAACATGTCCTGTTCTTGTCCGTAATTGCGGACAAAAATAGGCATTTATAGACAGGAGGATGTTACTATCTGCATCCTCAATGCTAGGGAGGCTTCTTCCCGTCCCCACCTGCCATTGGCTGCTCCCCTCTTACACCACATGTTTTCATCCGCGCATCGGGAGAAGCAGTAACGATGGTGCAGGGACCAGGAGCGGCGCAGGGAGCTGGGGAGCCAGGTAAGTATATTCAGTGTGAGGGCCCAGGTATATGGGGGACATTTTTTACTCTCGGATAACCCCTTTAATTTGCTTTACAACTACCATTTTTAATACTTATATATCATGTGACAGGTAGATAAAGAGAAATATTCAGTGGATGGTCAAGTGCATAAAGAGTGAGTTAGGATGATCTCTTGGCAGGGAACAGTATTAAATAATAGGGCATCTACATATATGAGTACAGTTGAACCTGTGGATTTATTATGAGTTCCAGCTTTCATGTCAGCTTTATCCTTTCTGCCTATGTAGGTTTGCATAGTCATCCCTTTTAGCTTTAGGGTATGTGACTAAAGTTAAAGAATGATGCTTTATTTTAGAACAAAGCTGGTCTTGTTCGTGATGCATGAAACTTACACCTTGAAACAAGTATTTTCTTTGTTGTATAATGTTTAAGAAAACATTATGTGTTGTAATTTCAATCTGTCAAAATTCTATACCTTTGAGGCATTATATTCTTATGATCCTTGTATACATATTTTTTTTACAAAGCAGTTTACATGCCCTTCACAATGATGAACAGACCTAGATTACTTACGTTTTCATGGATTTCAACTTTTAAATCAGACCAGATGGAAATAGTTACACATGTTTATGGAGAGACCACAATTTCAGATTCTTTTACTGTAAGAATAGTTAATATCTGACTTATGCTTCTGAAAAAAAGGTTATGGAAAAGTTTGTCTGGGAATAACATCCCATTAGAATTTTGTAGACTAAAAAGGTTTCAATTGACATTAACTTGAAGTTTCGTTAGTCAATAGACTGGGCCACTCTGTGATGAAAAGGAGATGATGGTGACCAGGTTACAGCATAAGAATGGCAAATAATTACAAAATGACTACATTAAATATGTTTCTTCAGCTATAGCCTGGATTTGGGTCTACTCTGTTTATTTTATGTTGCTTTTACTAGAAATACTAAAAGCTATAATGGGATTCTCTTAGTCCTGCAAATTCTGTTTAGGTAGAAATAGTGTTTGTATAATTACATTCAAAAATTAGTTTTGCAGATTTAGTAGTGTTGTATAATAAAATTCTGTCTGCTTGCCACTACTGTGAGGGAAGTTTACTGAGACTAGTCAAAGAGTCTGAGCTTAGGCTCAGTAGTGAAAGGAACAGATGTTGCTGACTCTTGAGCCAACTTGGACCCAGATCCATCTATAGCTACGGTACTACACTGCAAAGTGTCTGTTGTCAAACCGAGACCCTGCCTTGCACCACAATACTACCAACACCAGCTGCACCTCAAACACCATCAGGGAGGGGAACCCCAGAACTGGAGTGTGCCCCGAAAAGAAGAAAGGCGCACACTTTACATCACTGCACTCCAGGCCTGGGAGTATTACAACTGTGAGTACTACAACTACCCCCATCCAGCTACTCACTTGTACACATGCCCCTGTGGACTGGTCACTGCAGAAGTTTTCTACCTAATAATTTTTGTGGTATATAGAATGGATACACTGAGGTTTACATGATCTTGCTGAAATGCCTACTATCTTGTCAGTTAAAAAAATAAAAATAGTTCAGCTCACTACAGATATGAGCTTACAAATTGCGTTCGAAAATGATGGGCTTTGCTGGAGAGGAATGGTGGAGCAGGAGGAACGCTCTGAGTCTGACCCCTGGCTACATATGGATACTGTATCAGCAGATGACAGCAGATCATCCGGCTGAGACTGAGATGAGCATGCCATCCACTCCCCTACCTCATCCACTTTCTCCTCCACTACAATTTTGTGCCTTGGTGGGTTAGCCCGGTGGAACACCGGCCAAGTATTGCGAATACTACAAGTAGAAGCTCCGGCTACAGGTCCTTTGGCAGTGCTGCCCTGTTCCACCTTCTCCTTTTTTTTTTTAGAGCTCGAGGTCTGGCTGGAACTGGACCCCTTTTGCTTATCCATTCCAGACATTTTTCACTTGACTCTGTGGCCCTGCAGCTGGTCTTTGCCTCTGTCCCTCTCCCTATCTCTCTCCCTGTCTCTCTCTCCCTGCCTGATTAATTACTAGCCTTGCACTGGCCCTGCACTTGCCCTGCACTTGCCCTGATGTATCCCTGATGTGTAATATGGATTCCCTAAACAATTACACCCCAATTTCAACAACACAGGTCTCAGTCTTTAGGAACTTCACACACAGTGCTTCTGCTCGAAGTGATGTGTCACTGGCTTACCGAGCCTGAGCCAATCAGAGCAAGCCCTGCCCACTAGGTCAGGTGACGGCTTTCTTCCCAGGCTTTTGCGCACGAATAACGAACTAACAGTAAAAGTTTGCTATACACAACAGCATATAGAGTAACTTATATGTAGCATTAGCGTACAATTTATCAGACAAGTACGTAGCGAATGCGTAGAAAGCCTTAGGAACATTTTCGAATCTTAACGGAGCGAATCTCCAAATATTTGGATTCGCGTCGCAGCTGTAAATTTCCAAGATTCAATACGAATCAACGAATTGGCGAATAGATTCGCTCATCTGTAATTTCAATATTTACAGTTCCTGATCACAGTATGATTACCTATGAACAACATATTAGTTTTAAAACCTAAAAGACCAATCACCAAACAAGCTCCAAATGACATCTTTCACATATAAGTTTAGTTGAATCATTAATTCAAAGATAAAATCAAAACATCAATTATCAGGACATCAAGAAATACAGATGATTAAGAAATACCTTTCATGCTAAAAATAAAAACATACTCATCTGCTCCCCCACTACTCTGTTCTGGCTTGATGGGTCTCTGGCTTTCTTCTACAGTCTTTTAGCCCCCATTTTGTAAACTTCCAGATGAAAAGGGTCACATATGCCATTGTAGCCAAAGAAAAAAGTACTAAACAAACCAGAATATGTTTTATATTTTTGATTTTTCAAAGTAGCCCATTTTTGCTTTGATAACTTTGCAAAATCTTGGCATTCTCTCAATCAGCTTCATGAGTTAGTCACCTGGAATGGTTTTTCAACAGTCTTGAAGGAGTTCCCAGACGTGCAGAGGTGCTGAAAAGTTGGCTGCTTTTACTTCACTCTGCAGTCCAATTCATCTCAAACCATCTCAAATGAATGATTGTGGAGACCATATCATCTGACACAGCACTCTACTTCTTGGTCATATAGCCATTACATAGCCTAGAAGTGGGTTTAGGGTTTAACAATGATGGTCCCACTAAGTACACACCTGATAGGATGGCATGTTATTGAAGAATTCTTTGGTAGCCATGCTACTAGATAGGATGGCATGTCATTAAAGAATTCTTTGGTAGCCATTAGAGATGAGCGAATCATCCAAAACTCGCTTCGCCGAGTGTTCGTCGATTTTTTAAAAAAGATTCGAATATGAAGCTATTCGGTCGAAGCTGCGTACAAATGATTTGTTATTCTGTCGTGTTCTGCGAACATTCTCGCACTAATAACGAACATACAGTTATTAAAGGTACGCTACTTATGTGAACATGTACACATGAGCGTACAAATTGCGTACGGATCCTCAGCGTACTATTGTCTAGCGATTGCGTAATATGCAGGCAGGAACGACGCTAGGCCGCGGCATGCACTCCTCAGAGGCAGAGTGAAGTTTTACAAATGGCATCCAGGTGTTCTTCAGCATTTAGCTCTGGAGAGCTTAAATACATGATCCGGCTGATGGACCGGCAGGATTACGATGGCACACACCGACACCCGAACCAGCAGAAGAAGGAGATCCGAGGCTTGCGGCCAACTATTACGAATTCTACCAGTAGAAGCTGCGGCTACATGTCCTTTGGCACTGTTGGCCTGTGCCACTTTCTTCTTCTTTTTTTTGGAGCTGGAGTTCTGGCTCGAAGTGGAGCAATTTTGCTTTTCTGTGCCAGACATTTTCACTTGACTGTGGCAGCAGGCAATCAGGTCTTTGTCTCTCTCCCTGCCTGATTAATATTACTAGCCCTGCACTGGCCCTGATATGTATATTATTATGGATGCCCAGCACAACACCACAATTTCCAGAAAACAGTTCTCTGTCTTTCACAACTTCACAGTGCTTCTGCTCGTCTCAGCAGTCGCAGCACAACTGATGTCGCTGGCTTAACGAGCCTATGGGCCAATCAGAGCAAGCCCTTCCCAGTGACCGCTTTCTTCCCGAGCTTTTTGCCGCCTTTTTTTCACACGAATAACGAACTTACAGTAAAAGTTCGCTAATTAACTCAATTCGTACTCAGCAGCGTATAAACTAACTTATACATAGCATTAGCGTACAATTCATCGGACAAGTACGTAGCGTATGCGTACAAAGGTTTAAGAACATTTAAGATTTGAACTAAGCGAATCTGAAAAAATCCTGATTCGCTTTGGAGTAGAAAATTTGTAAGATTTGATATGAATCTACGGAGCGGCGAATAGATTCGCTCATCTCTAGTAGCCATGCTAGTTAATTGTGCCTTTCATTTTGAATAAATCACCACTATTGTCACCTGTAAAACACCCCCACACCATCAGACCTCCTCTTCCATGCTTCACGGTGGGAACCACACATGTAGTCACCATCCACCCGCCTTTTAATTGGAACAAAAAAATCAAACCAAAGTCCGGATTTCTACTGGTCTAATATCGATTCCTTGTGTTTCTTGGCCCAATCAATTATCTTCCTCAGTAGTAGTGGCTTCTTTTGAAACAATTTTACCATAAAGACCTGATTCTTGTACTCTCTTTTAAACATTAAGGGGGCCATTTACTAAGCTGCGACTTCACCCCGCTCATGCCAAAAATTGTGGGCATGGTGTGGGCGGGGAAGTGATCTCAGTCACCATTTTCTATAACTGTTTTAGGTGTATGGCACAAAATGGTCTAAATGTAAGACAGCTTGGAATCTATCTTACATTTAGAACTGGCACAGGATTCGCCAAAGTTATGAAGAGGCCTGCGTCTCTTCATAGCTCCAGCAGATCCACCGCCAGCACAGGGCCTTTATTAAGACCGGCGTCTAAAATGCCAGTCTTAACCCCTTCGCGACCAGCGCCGTACATGTACGGCGCTGGGGCGATGCGGGCACATGGCGCCCGCTCGCGGGTGCGGCGGGCGTCATGGCCGGCAAGTCTCTGCTGTTTCTAACAGCAGAGACTTGCCGCTACCTACTTCATCGGCGGCGTCTTCCGGGTTGACTAGATGCCGTGATCACACGTGATCACGGCATCTAGTTGCGTCTAAACCCGGAAGCGTTCGCTTCCGGGTGGTGTACAGACACCCCGTGTGGCCAATCGGGGTGTCTGTACACCATATGAAAACTGTAATCCTCGCTGGTGAGGATTACAGTTTTCAAACTACAATTCTTATTCTGGCCACTAGATGGCAGGCCAGGATAAGAAATGAGCAATTCATGGCTTTCTGAGTCTATAAAACCCAGAATTGCTCATAAAGAAAAAAAAAAAAAGGCACAATATATAAGCCCATATTTGAGCTTTCTAATAGTACAAAAAAAAATAAAAAAAAATGTTAAAAAATATATAAAAAATAAAAAAGATGTAAAAGTTCAAATCACCCCCCTTTCCGTATAAGTAAAAAATAAATACCTAAATAACAATAAATATAGACATCATGGGTATCACCGTGACCGAAAACGCCCGTACTTTTAAAATATAAAAAAAAAAAATTCCAATACGGCGAATTGTGTGGCGGAAAAAAGCGTCCAAATGGCGATTTGCCGTTTTTTGTCGCTTTTTTTTTTCTAAAAAAAATTAAATAAAAAGTGATCAAAAAGTCATACACACCCCAGAATGGTATCAATAAAAACTTCAGATCGTCCCGCAAAAAATGAGCCCTCATACAGCTCTGTACACATAAATACCAAAAAGTTATAGGGGTCAAGATTTGACAAGGAAAAAAAAAAAAAAAAAAGGGCAACTTTCTAATTAGTTTATCACTATGAAAACGCAGGAAAAACTATACATATTAGGTATTGCTGGATTCGTACTGACCAGTAGAATGAAAGTAACGGATCAGTTTTAATGCACATCGAACGCTGTAAATAAGAAACCCGTAGAACTGTAGCGGAATAGCGTTTTCTTTGCAATTTCACCCGGTTTGGAATTTTTTTCCCGCTTCCCACTGCACCGTATGCAATATTAAATGGTGGCGTTGGAAAGTACAACTTGTCCCGCAAAAGACAAGCCCTCATACAGCTATGTGAACAGAAAAATAAAAGAGTTATGGCTGTTTGAAGGCAGGGAGCGCAAAACGAAAATGCAGAACCGAAAAAAGCTCCGGTCGCGAAAGGGTTAATAAATGTGCCCCTAAGGGGTTTATTTATCATTCTGAAATACGCTTATATTAGGCTTATTTCAAGCACAGATTGCGGCAAAACAGCTAGTAGTATCAGACCACAATTTCACTCCAGAATCAAGGATGAATAAATGTACTTATATATAAAAGAATATGAACACCCTAAAATTTGTAATATCAGGCCGCAGTTTCACCCCAGAATCAAGGATGAATTAATGTACTTATATATAAAAGAATGTGAGCACCCTAAATTCTGTAGTATTGGGCCGCAATTTTACCCCAATTAGAGATTAAAGGATTGAATTATGTGAAAACATGAACGTGAACACCCTAAAACTTGTAATATCAGGCTGCAGTTTCATGCTAGAATAAAGGATAAATGGATGTACTTATAAATAAAAGAACATAATCATCCCAAAATTTGTAGTATCAGGCTTCAATTTCCCCCCAATTACAAAATTAAGGATTAACGGATTTACTTATGTATAAAAGAAGGTAAACACCCTAAAATCTATGGTATCAGGCACCAATTTCACCCCAGAATCAAGAATTAATGGATGTACTTATATATAAAAATATAAACACCCCAAAATTTGTAGTATCAGGCCGCAATTCTACCCCAATTACACAATCAAGGATTAACAGATTGAATTATATATATATAAAAGAAAGTAAACCCCTCAAAATCTGTAGTATCAGACCACAGTTTCACCACAATAACAGAATCAAGGATTAACCCTTTCAGTACCGGAGGTTTTTCGGTTTTGCGTTTTCATTTTTCTTCCCTATTTTCCGTGAGCCATAACATTTTTATATTTTTGTTCACATAGCTGTATGGGGGCTTATTTTTTGCGGGACACGTTGTACTTTCCAACGCCACCATTTAATATTGCATATGGTGTAGTGGGAAGCGGGAAAAAAATTCCAAATCGGGTGAAATTGCAAAAAAAAAACCCAATTCCGCTACAGTTTTACAGGTTTTTTTTATTTACGGCATTCGATGTTCATTAAAACTGACCAGTTACTTTCATTCTACTGGTCAGTACGAATCCTGCAGTACCTAATATGTATAGTTTTTCTTGTGTTTTGATAAAATAATTATAACGTTAGATTTTTTTTTTTTGTCATCATATCTTGATCCCTATAACTTTTTGCTATTTATGTGTACGGAGCTGTATGGGGGCTCATTTTTTGCGGGGCGATCTGAACTTTTTATTGATACCATTCTGGGGTGTGTATGACTTATTGATCGCTTTTTATTTAATTTTTTTTAGAAAAAAAAGCGACAAAAAAAGCGAATCAGCCATTTTGACGCTTTCTTCCGTCACGCAATTCGCCGTATTGGAAATTTTTTTTATATTTTAAAAGTACGGGCGTTTTCGGTCGCGGTGATACCAATGATGTCTATAGTTATTGTTATTTAGGTATTTATTTTTTAATTATACAGAAAGGGGGTGATTTAAACTTTTATTTTTTTTTTATTTTTTTATAGATTTTTTAAAAAATGTTTTAAAAAGGTTTACAGCATTCAAACCCACCGCAGGTGCCCTGATTGGCCACAGGGGGGCGTGCGTGGGACACCCGGAAACAAGCACGGCGTCATGTTCCTGCATCGCCCCAGCGCCGTACATGTACATGAGTGTAAGGGTTAAAGTTAGAGATAAGCAAATTTTTCAAAAATTCGATTCGGCTGGTTCACCGAATTTTCCGAAAAGATTTGCTTCGATCCGAATAAATTAGTTGCGAATCGTGTTAAAAAACGCCTACTTCCGGGCTGCAGAGAGCCTGGATAGTGATGTAGAACATTGTGCCTTGCAGTAAAACGCATAGGGAGTAGTGTTGAGCGAGCACCTCTGTGCTCGTACGCTCGGTTGCTCTGGCCGAGCACTCGAGCATAATGTTAGTCAATGGGACTAAACCAGGCACCCCCTGCTCGGAAGAGGGGAGGGTGGTTAATAGGAAAAGGTCAGAATCGCGACTTCTCCTCTTTTACTCCTTTCGCTCGTAAAAGTATGCCAATTAACTGAATTTGTACGCATTAGCGCACAATGCGCACACATTAGCGTCCAAATGCGTAAGCATTAGCATTCAAATTCGTACACATTAGCATACAATGTGTAGCATTAGCGTACAAATCAACATTACAGTGAATGCCAGCATTGTGCTCGAGTACACTCGGTGTTCGGCCAAACACCGAGCGGAGCAGAGCGTAGGCATGCTTGGCCGAACAGCGAGTTCGGCCGAGCATGCTCGCTGAACACTAATAGGGAGTCTACTGTGGTAGTGACAGAATACTGTGAGCCAGTGTGACACGCACATAACAGGCTTCGCTCTTAGAATCGCTGCACACTTTTATGTATTCGGGCAGTTAAGGGGCCAAAACTCACCAAACAACTCAAGTCTGAACTCAGCCTTGCAGGTCAATGTTAGCGCCAGCTATAAAGAATCGTGCAGAGGCCCAAGATCCTACTAGAGCACCAAAAGTGGACGCCTTTTACATACATTTCGACAGAACCTGTTCTATTACACGCTTATACAAGCAGATCCCCCCCGGACAGTGTAGAGATGGCAGTGGCAGCAGCATCAGCAGACTATAGAGTGGCACGACGACACTGTGGCCAGCTGGCAGCAGCATAAGTAGGCCACAGAGTGGGAGAATGACAGACCCTGGAAGTGGCAGCAGCAGTGGAAGTAGTAGTACAATTTGGAGGCCACAGAGTGGCACAATTACCTAATTTTGAGGTAGCAGCAGCTAGAAGATGGCATGTGCAGTTGGCGGCGGCATCAGCATCAGGCAGGAGAGTGGCATGTTGACATACCCTGAAGAGCAGACCGTAAAAAAGAATTCTTGGCCTTTTGGTTAAAATCAACTATAGCATATGTTCCTATCAGCAGCTGCAAGAGGCAGCAGTCGAAGAAATTTCAAGGCCACAGAGTGGCACCATAGGAGCAGCTGCAAGAGGCAGCAGCGGTCGAAGAAATTTCTAGGCCACAGAGTGGCACCGTAACAGCAGCTGCAGTCGAAGAAATTTGAAGGCCACAGAGTGGCACCATAACAGCAGCTGCAAGAGGCAGCAGCAGTCGAATACATTTACTAGGCCAACGAGTGGCACCATAACAGCAGCTGCAAGAGGCAGCAGTCGAATACATTTCAAGGCCACAGAGTGGGAGAGGCAGCAGGAGTTGTACTAATTTTAATGAGAAAGAAAGGCACAGTGACATACCCTGGGAGAGGCAGCAGCAGTCATAAAAATTTAAATGCAATATACCGTAGAGTGGCACAATTACATAATTTGAAGGTAGCGGCAGCTAGGACACAGCGCGTGGAGGTGGCGGCAGCAGCATGAGTAGGCCACAGTGTGGCACAATTACATAATTAGGAGGTAGCGGCAGCTAGGACACAGCATGTGGAGGCAGCAGCAGCAGCATAGTGTAGAGTGGCACAATTACATAATTTGGAGGTAGCGGCAGCTAGGACACAGCATGCAGAGGCGGCAGCAGCATGAGTAGGCCACAGAGTGGCACAATTACATAATTAGGAGGTAGCGGCTAGGAAACAGCATGTAGAGGCGGCAGCAGCATCATCAGGCCACAGAGTGGTATGGTGACATAGCCTGGAGGTGACAGCAGTAGCAGCATGAGGAGACCTGATTGTTGAGGTGGCAGCAGCATCAGAAGGCTACATATTGGGTCAGTGACAGAGTGGAGAGGTGGGTGGCAATACCAGTCACTGGTAAAGATGCTGGGTGGTAGAAGGAGCAGCTGGTAGATGTGTGGCATCAGGCGGGTGGCAGCATCATAAGAGTGGCTGAGGCAGGTAGCCTGAAGAATACAGTCTCATTTGTCAAGGTTTGGGTGACGCATCATGGCTGATCTAATCTGATGCATCAGGCATTGGTGGGTGGAAATCCTAGCTGATCCATGCCTGATTCATCTTGACAAAGGTGAGTCTTTCCACATTTTGGAAGGACAGGTGAGTTCTCCTTGGGGTAACTATGGCCCCCGCCGCTCTGATGCCACACTACTAGCCGGGCAGGACAGCTTCTCCAGTGCAAACTCGGCCATTTGCGGCCACAAATCCAGTTTGGCTGCCCAGTAGTCCAGCAAATCTTCAATGTGGGGTGGCAGGGTGCTGTCCAAGTAGGCCACCACCTGCTGGTTCAGGGTCTGCTCTTGGTCTACCTGCTGCCGCTGCTGGTGAGTACTTTCCGCACTTGGCGGGTGAAGAAATCTGCTCATCAGTGAGTCCAGACTCAAGTTGCTGCTGATAAAGTTGGTACTGCTCCTAAACCTCGACCCCCCCCCCACAGCAGCCGTGGCAGTGGTATGTGAGCGCTGAGAGACCCCTCGGTCAGACCTGCGAGAGGATGGACGATGACGCAGATAGACGATGGACGATGACAGCAGCCAACTGACTACATAAGATGTCTCTATACTTCAGTTCGTCCTCCCTCTCAGCAGGTGAAAAAAAAGCCCCCATTTTAGACCGGTAGCGAGGGTCCAAGAGGGTGGAGAGCCAGAAGTTATCCCTCTGCCGTATGGTGAATATTTGGCTGTCACTACGTAAGCAAGTGAGCATGCATCAGGCCATTTGCGCAAGTGACTCGGAGGGACTCCCTGCCTCCAACTCCACTGTATACTGCCATAGTGTCTCTGGGTCATCTGCCTCATCTTCCTCATCTCCCTCTACCTCCTCTGGCTGCTCCTCCTCGTCTGTCACCTGGGTAGAAAAAACACTAAATGCTTGTGCTCCAATGTCCTCCTCCTCCTCCAGTTCAGCCCCCACCGGACTCATGTGGCCGTGAGATGCAGTCTCCACGTCTCCAGTCCCCTGACCAGAAAGATTTTGCAGCGTCTGTTCCAGGACATGAAGCAGTGGAATGACGTTGTTCATACCGTAGTCCTGGCGACTGACAAATAACATGGCCTCCTCAAAGGGCCTGAGCAAGCGGCAGGTGTCACGCATGAGCTGCCACTGGCTGACATCAAAATTACACAGGGGAGTACTCCTGTCCGCTTGGATCATTAAGAAATCGTTTATGTCCTTTCTCTGTTCGTACAGTCGGTCCAACATATGGAGGGTAGCATTCCAACGGGTGGAAACGTCACATATCAGCCCCCCTGTGGCCAATCAGGGGACGCCATTCTGCCGCTGCAGCTCAAGGAGGGTGTGCTTGGCGGTGTAGGAATGGCTGAAGTGCATGCAAAGTTTCCTGGCCATTTTTAGAATGTTTTGCAGTTGGGTATAAGACTTGAGGAAAAGTTTGACAACCAGATTAAATACGTGCGCCATGCAGGGTGCCTGGCTCAGCCCTCCTTGGCGCAGCGCGGACACCATGTTCTTTCCATTATCTGTCACCATGGTTCCGATTTTTAGTTGTCGCGGAGAAAGCCAGCAATCGATTTCTTCTTTCATGACGCAGAGCAGTTCCTCCCCTTTGTGACTTCGGTTGCCCAGGCAAACCTGGCGTAGAACTGCGTGACACCGCCGTGCCCTGCACATGTGGTACACTGGAGGAGCACTATGACTTGGCCCTGCAGTGGAGGCTGAGGTGGTGGAGAGGAAGCTGGACATTAGCGCAGGATCAGCAGTTGGAGGATGAGGAGGAGAAAGTGGCGTCACCTGTTCAAGTTGCTCGTGTGGCTTGGCAGGAAGCATATTGACCCAGTGGACCATAAAGGACATGTACTGGCCTTGATCGTAGTTACAACTCCACACGTGGGCACTGCCGTGCACTTTGGCAGACACCGACAGGCTCAAGGACTGGGCCACCTTCTCTTCAACATATTTGTGCAAGGCTGGGACTGACTTTTTGGCAAAGAAATGATGGCTTGGGACTCTCCATCTGGGCTCGGCACAAGCCATCAGTTCTCTGAACGGTGCAGAGTCCACTAGTTGAAAAGGGAGGGACTGCAGCACGAACAACTTGGACAGGAGCACGGTCAGCTTCTGCGCTGTAGGATGGCTGGACGCGTACTGCTGTCTCTTTGCAATCGCCTAAGTGAACGACTGCTGCCGTAATGAGTGACGAGGAATAAGAGGAGGAGGAGCAGGAGCATCTGGAGCGGTAGATAATGACAGACAGCTCCCTTCGGCAGAGGTGCTGGAGCCTTGACTGCCTGAAATGGGATGCGTGCCACTGGGTGATGCTGCTGTTGCTGTTGCCGACTGGACCGCCACATCTGAGCAACTGTTCTCTTAGGCCACTTTGTGGTGACGCTGCATATCTTGGCGCAGGGCCGTGGTGTCAACATTAGCACCCTGGCCACGCTTCACTTACTGAGTTGCTGCCTGCACCACTGCCTGATGCGCAAGCTGTCAGTCTCATCTGCAGATGATGATAATAATGATGAAGTCCTTGCTTCACCCGGCTCCCAAATGCGATCGGCTAGATCATCATCTGTCTCAACTGTCTCGGTGTACAAAGCCTGACCGCTCTCAACATCACCTCCCACTACACTCTCCTCATCAGTAGTTGACCGCCTACTGGAAGGAGCGGATTTCTGCCCCACCTCTTGGCTTCCAAGTAGCTGCTGACTGTCCTCAAGTAGTTCGTCCTCGCTGTATAGTGGGGCAGAGCCCATAGCATATAGTACTTCTCTGGCTGAGGGAACCGAAAAGGACAGAGGCAGGTTGAGGGCAGGTGAGGGCACTGGAGCATGCCAACTAAGGATTGTTTCTGACGAACCCACCGACTCTTGGCTGGGGGTTTCAGATGTCATCTGGGAGGAAGTGGATGACCAAGTCAACCATTCAAGAACATCTGGGTTGGTGGTCAACACACGAACACTAGACGACACCGGTAGCTGTGGCCTCGCCGAGTGACCCCTAATGCCACGTCCCCTTCCTCTGCTGAGACCTGTGCCTATTCCAGAAACATTTGTGCCACTGCCCCCTTCCCATGTGAAGGGCCTGTCACCCCTATGTCTGACATACTGTTTGATAAAAAATTTAATATAAAAGGAAATTAAGAATCCCCCCCCAAAAATATACTTTGCTCACTGCCTTGCACAACTGCTTAACTATTTATTTAAGAAATACCGTCACCATCAGAGTGGGTTAACAATGGGTTGCTGAACTGCAGTACAATGGGTTACTGTACAGCACTACACACTATATGACGATTTTCTTTTTCTATGGCGACTGACGCTGCAAATAGTTATTTAAAATGAACAACCCCACAAACACGGATTCACTGTTTTTTTGGCAATTCAACTTCACTGAAGAAGTTAGCACTATATGGCGCTTGTCTGTTTGGATGGCGAATAATGCAGCAAATAGTTATTTAAAATGAACAAACCCATAAACACGGATTCACTGTTTTTTTGGCAAGTCAACTTCACTGACTACGTTAGCACTATATCATGCTTTTCTGTTAGGATGGCGAATAACGCCGCAAATAGTTATTTAAAACTAATAACCCCACAAACACGGATTCACAGTTTTTTTGGCAAGTCAACTTCACTGACTACATTAGCACAATATCACGCTTGGCGATAACGCTGCAAATAGTTATTTAAAATGAACAAACCCACAAACACAGATTCACAGTTTTTTTGGCAAGTCAACTTCACTGACTACGTTAGCACTATATCACACTTTTCTGTTTGGATGGCGAATAACGCCACAAATAGTTATTTAAAATGAACAAACCCACAAACACGGATTCACTGTTTTTTTGGCAAGTCAACTTCACTGACTATGTTAGCACAACATCACGCTTTTCTGTTTGGATGGCGAATAACGCCGCAAATAGTTATTTAAAACGAACAAACCCACAAACACGGATTCACAGTTTTTTTGGCAAGTCAACTTCACTGACTACGTTAGCACATCACGCTTTTCTGTTTGGATGGCGAATAACGCCACTAATAGTTATTTAAAATGAACAAACCCACAAACACGGATTCACAGTTTTTTTGGCAAGTCAACTTCACTGACTACATTAGCAATATATCACGCTTTTCTGTTTGGATGGCGAATAACGCTGCAAATAGTTATTTAAAATGAACAAACCCACAAACATGGATTCACAGTTTTTTTTTGGCAATTCAACTACACTGAAGAATTTAGCACTATATGGCGCTTGTCTATTTGTATGGTGAATAACGCCGCAACTATTTACATTTATATATTTCACATTTACAAGCTGCCAATCACGGATTATATGTGTTTTTCCCCAAACATAACCCAAAAGATTTTTTTTTTAATGTTTTTTTTTTATTTTAATTTTTTTTTTAATGTACCCCAAACAAGGCTCTGATTCTCTTACTGCACTGCAAAAAGCGACACTAGTGGTGCTTCTTTGAATAAAGCACCCCAAAAAAGCCTTTAGAACAGAGTGCAGTGCTGTATAACAGGCTAACCCCTATGGTCACTCACTGCTGCTTAGTGTACCATAATAGCTATTTCACTGCCTGATAATCTCCTATGGATTCTGTCTAGAAATCGTCCCTCTCCTATCCCTGCAATTCAGATTACCGTATCTATCCCTGATCGCCTCATTTCTTTTCTTTAGTTTTTCTTTCACTTGCCCTATCTCTCCTGACGTCTGTCTCTGGTCTAAAATCAATAGCAAATGGCGGATTCCAGCGCTGCAGAGCTATTTATAGGGCTGTGACATCACAGGACCTGGCTGGCTGCTAATTGGCTACATGTCTGCATGTGATCGCATTGTGGGTGTTTACTTCTTTGTCCCAGAAATCCTTCCCCCATGTCATGCCATGTGCTTGCGGCCATTTTAGGGAAAAAAAAAAAAAAAAGATTCGTAACTACGAATCGCCATGAAATTCGCTTTCATTGCGAATCGAATTTTCCATGAAATTCGTAACGAATTCCACTTTGTCAGCTTCGATTCGCTCATCTCTAGTTAAAGGGATTGTCTCACTTCAGCAAATAGCATTTATTATGTAGAAAGAGTTAATACAAGCCACTTACTAATGTATTGTGCTTGTCCATATTGCGTCCTTTGCTGGATGGATTCATTTTTCCATCACATTATACACTGCTCCTTTCCATGGTTACAGACCACCCTGCAATCCATCAGTGGTGGTCTTGCTTGCACACTATAAGTAAAAGCACCAGCCTATGTGAGCTCTGACGGTCCTGGCCACCAGAGAGGCATGCACTTTTTCCTATAGTGTGCAAGAACGAACACCGCTGATGGATTACCATGGAAATGAGCAGTGTATAATGTGATGGAAAAATTAATCCAGCCAGCAAAGGAAGCAATATGGACAATCAGGGGCATAGCTAAAGGCTCATGGGCCCTGGTGCAAGAGTTCAGCTTGGGCCCCCACCCTCCAGCGCTGGTGCACCTAGCTTTTCTGCCGGCCAAGTCAAAAATTGACACCCCCCCCCCCATGCCAAATTCTCACCCTAACCTTTTCCCTCCTAACATTACGTATATCACTACAGAACATACAGGGTAAGGCTACATTCACACAACAGTTGTTTTTTCAGCCTCCGATCTGCATATTTTGTGGCTCAGATGCGGACCCATTCACTTAAATGAACACTGTGTGCTGTCCGCATCTGTATGTCCATTCCTATTTTTGTCCATTTGCGGACAAGGATAGGCATTGTTACAGTGGATCTGCAAAAAAAAACGGATGCCATACGGAACATCATCTTTTTTTGCGGATCCGCAATTTGCAGACTGCAATACGCAATGTTCGTGTGAATGTAGCCTAATACAGCGCCCAATACCTCTTACATCCAGTGACGTCTCCTCTGATGTAGATCTTCTCTTTCCTCATCTTCTCCTTTCAGACCAGACGCCATTTTCAGCCATTTCTCATCTCTGCAGTTTGACAGAAAAAATATCTTAGTTTACTACTTTTCCATCACCCTCCCGTCTTCTGGACAAATCATCCTATCACCCCCAGTACTGTGCCACTAGTACCACACAGATAGTGCTCTTCAATAATTATTGGCACACAGTGTCCTAAAATAACTGCGCCCAGCAAATAGTGTCCCGTAATAGTGTGAACATAACGTCCCCCAGAAATAACTGCGCTGATACTGTGCCAGGGTTCCCCCCCACAGTAATAGTGCCCCCCACAGTAATAGTGCCCCCCCAAAGTCCCAACTAATAATTCTCTGCCAGAGTGCACTTGTTACTAATAGTGCCCCCAACAGTACTAATGTCCCCACTGTGCCCCAGAAGTAATAATGCTTCCAATGTGCCAGTAAGAAGTGCCCCCAAAATTTCACCCCAATAATGTGCCAGTAAGAAGTGCCCCCATGTGCCAGTAAGAAATGCCCCCAGTGCCCCCATGTGCCAGTAACAAATGGCCCCAGTGCCCCCATGTGCCAGTAAAAATGCCCCCAGTGCCCCCATGTGCCAGTAACAAATGGCCCCAGTGCCTGTAATAATGCCCCTAGTGCCAGTAAAAATGCCCCCAGTGCCCCCTTGTGCCAGTAAAAATGCCCCCAGTGCCAGTAAAAATGCCCCCAGTTCCCCCATGTGCCAGTAAAAATGCCCCCAGTGCCAGTAAAAATGCCCCCAGTGCTCCCATGTACCATTAAAAATGCCCCCAGTGGCAGTAAAACGCCCCCAGTGCCCCCATGTGTCAGTAAAAATGCCCCCAGTGCCTCCATGTGCCAGTAGTAAAAATGCCCCCAGTGCCTCCATGTGCCAGTAGTAAAAATGCCCCCAGTGCCCCCATGTGCCAGTAAAAATGCCACCAGTGCCAGTAAAATGCCCCCAGTGCCCCCATGTGCCAGTAAAAATGCCCCCAGTGCCAGTAAGAATGCCCCCATGTGCCAGTAAAAATGCCCCCATGTGCCCCTAAAATGCCCCCAGTGCCCCCAATTGAGCTCCAGTCAGTGACTGCTACAATAAAAAAAAAAAAGAACACTAATACTTACCTCCATCAGGCTGGCAGCGATGCGATGCAGGCCTCTTCCGGCCTGTGTCCCGCGCTGTACGGCTCAGGCGGCGCGATGACGTCATCGCGCCGCCTGAGCCGGCCTCTGATAGGCTGCAGGCACTAGGCCTGCAGCCTATCAGAGGAACGGGCAGGGGAGACGCCTCTCCCTCCCTGCCCTGCAGTACAATACAGGCATCTGTATCGCCGTCCTGTCCACAATGGAAGCACTCATCTCCCTCTGCCCAGCCGCCGCCCCCATCTGTGCGGAGGGCCACGCCGCACCTGGCTAATTGGCGGTGCGGCCCTGCAAGTGGCAACTGCGACCGCTTCGACCCCTATAGCTACGCCACTGTGGACAATCATAATACATTAGTAAGTGGCATTGTCACGACAGGGGAACAAGGGTTAGTGTGCCCTGTCTGAACCCCACCTCTTTCCCTGCCTACTTACAGTAGATGCCCTAGGCGGAAAAACCGTAACTTGGAGACGGTCCCTATGCTGAGTACGTGCACAGGGTAGGGAAGGGGAACAAGGGGAAAGACGAACACAGACGGAACACAACACAATACAGAAAGGTCAGCAAGCCAAGTCAGAAACAGGAGGTCACGTCACATACCAAGGGGAAGAGCAAAGAGTAGTCAAAGTCCGAGGCCAAAATCCAATATACCAAATCCAACAGCAAGTCCAACACACAGCACTGATCCTAGAAGACTAATCACAGGCAAAGTGTGAGGCAGCTGCCATCTTTAAATAGCCCGCCCAGGATCATGTGATGTGGCCAGCATCACATGACCTGAGGCGGAGCAAGCTGTCAAAACCATATGTAAAGTAGCCATGTGGTGTGATCAGCACCACATGGCTAAAAACCCAACAGATGATTAACTGATGAAGTGCTGGCTGACCAGACCAGCACTTCAATTCCCTACCGCTCGTCTCTAGGTGGGCGGAGAGGTCCGGCGGCGTTGTGCGGCGGGAGCGCGACGCCGGCCTCCCATGACAGGCATGTATTAACTTTCTCTACATGATAGATGCTCTTTGCTGAAGTGAGACAACACCTGTAATGGAGTTACATATATATAAAAGAATGTGAACTACCTAAAATCAGTAGTATTAGAAAATGTTTTAACTCCAATCAGTGCAGCAAGGTGTAATAAAATCGTTCCTATTAGCCAAGCTTTACACTGTTCAATTGGCCCCTGCTCTCTCCCAATAGTGTGGATAATTCCTCCCTTTTACTTGTATTTCCCTATACTATCTCTAAGCTGTCCATGAACTGCTCAATAGTAATATTTTGTAACTAAAGTCTTTCTTAATCACTATCCCTGCTGCCTGTAACGCCTCTCCCTGCACAAAGTTCACTGGAAAATGGCAGAGACCAGTCAGGAGGAGAGTTCTTATAGGGCTGTGACATCACAGGGGCTGGCTATCTGCTGATTAAATGGCTACATGGCATTATGGGTCATCCATCGTTCCTGGGCTTATTATTTCCTCTTTCTAACGCGTGTAGCAGCCTTAGAAAAATTGGATTCATTACCATGAAGGGCAAGGAAATTCGAGTGCATGACAAATTCAATTTTTCCTGAAATTGAGATTGAATTCCACTTTTTCAACTTTGATTCACTCAATTCTATTTGTCATTCATGGTTCCATCAATGAACTGTAGTTCCCCACAGCGGGCAGCACTTCTGCAGCCCCAAACCATGACACTCCCACCACCACGCTTGACTGTAAGCAAGTCACACTTGTCTTTGTACTCCTCACCTGCAATTAAAAAACAGAAAAAAGCCAGACCGCAATTAGTTATAACAAAATAGCTTTAATAATAATAAGATTAAAATTACATAGAGGAAACAGAGTGCAGGGAGAGACAGGCGACATCACATGAGGGGGCACAGAGGAATAAATACTCATAAATAAAGAGTAACTACCAATAAAGTGCAAGTGCAATAAAGAAACAAAGTACAGAAATAGTTAATTACTAGAGATCCCCTGCGCTCGCATGAGCGCAGGCATCTGGATCCGTCCTCCTCACCCGACGGATCCGGATGCCTGCGCCCATGCGAGCGCAGGGGAGCCGAGTGCTACAGTGCTCGTTATGAGCACGTTCGCTCATCTCTATTAATTACCCATCTGTGCCTCCTCAGTGGTGACGCCAACCCCAAAATAAACACTTTGTTATTATTATTATTAGAGATGAGCGATTCTATTCGCCGCTTCATAGATTCGATACGAATCTTCGTTTTTTCTACACCGAAGCGAATCCGAATCTTTTCAGATTCGCTTCGGAAGATTCTTTTTAAATCTTTGTACGCTAACGCTACATACGCATTATATAATTTGTATGCTAATGCTATGCATCTAATAATTTGTTCGCTAATGCGTAGGTATTCACTTAAGTAGAGTACTTTTACTGTATGCTCGTTATTTTTGTGGGCCTAGACAATAATAAACTAAAGCTTCGTACGCACTTTGTACACTCATGTGTACGTATTCGTGGGAATGTTCGCAGAACACCAATTTTTTTTAACGCAACTTGAACCGAATCAAATCTTATTCGAGGCGAATATTCGCCGAAGCAAATCTTGGAAGATTCGCTCATCTCTAATTATTATTATTATTTGTGTTGTCCCATGAAAAGATATAATAAAATATTTACAAAAATATGAGGGGTGTACTCATTTTTGTGAGATAATCTTGGCTATCTTGTACATAAATTGGACTAGCAACTATTTTATTTAGCATATGATTAGTTATGCAGATTCTTGTCATGTAACTGCATTTTTGCTCCTGGTAGTGGAACAATCTTTTTCTTCTTGTATACTACAAGTCACAACCTGTTTTCACACATGAAAAAGATTTCCCAAGAAAAGAGAAACAGCATCATCCAGCTCATCAATAGCGGTATCTTGGCCAAGACATTGCCAAACTGCATCATATGAGTGCCATGACAGTTGGAAGAGTACGAAATGAAGTCTATCAATTCCAAAGCCAAGAGGTTGACGTCCAGGCAAAATATCAGAGTAGGCTCATCACAAAGTCTGTCAGTTCTGGCGCAACAAGCATGGCAATTGAGCTGGCTTGTATGCTTTGTAATTAGAGATGAGCGAGCATGCTCGTCCGAGCTTGGTGCTCGTTCGAGTATTACGGTACTCGTAAGTGCTCGCAGCTCGGACGAGTATCTCGCCATGCTCGAGGAAATGGCATCTCCCGCATTTTGAATTTTTGGCGCCTATAAACTCAGCCAATCACAAGCCAGGAGACTCTGCGGTACACCCAGCATCACGTGGGGCCCTTACATGTCGATAGCAGGGGTTGGCTGGCCTGATGAGGTGACCCTGGAATATACTATGCTGTCTGAATGTGGTTAGGGACAGATCTGCTGCGTTTCAGGGAGAGTGTTAGGGCCTGGATTTAGTTCTCTGTTAGGCAGGAGTGATATCGAAAGAACCCAACAGCCCTTCTAAGGGCTACAAGACAATTTTTTTTGTCTCCTGGCTGAGCTGGCTGGCACTAGAAGTGCAGCTATCGCCATATAGAACAATTATTTTTTTTTTATTGTTTTATCTCAGTGATACAAATCCATTTCATACAGCTGTGTGGAACCATTCTGTGTGTCACAGTTCAGCTGTCCACTCACCACAAACCACAATCTGTATTTTCTGTCCAGGTGACCCATACTGTATGTCACGTAATCAAATACGGTCTTTTGCTTTCACTGATACAGCTACATTAGAAAAATCTCTGTGCGACATTTGTCTGGGTTGCAGTCAAAATAGCCACAGTCAGCAGGGGCTGAGTTTGCTCTCTGATAGTTTCTGCACATCACGTTAAAAAAATAAAAAAAAAATAAAAAATAAAAAAAAAAATAGTTTTTTTGTGTTTTATCTCAGTGATACAAATCCATTTCATACAGCTGTGTGGAACCATTCTGTGTGTCACAGTTCAGCTGTCCACTCACCACAAACCACACTCCGTATTTTCTGTCCAGGTGACACATTCTGTGCGTCACGTAATTAAAAAAGGTCTTTTGCTGTCACTGATACAGCTACATTACAAAAATCTCTGTGCGACATTTGTCTGGGTTGCACTTAAGCAGACCAAGTCTGCCTAATCTAATAGTTTCAGTGTAATTGCTCCATACTGCACGGTACGTAATAACATACGTAATTTTGCTCTAACTTATCCACCTATATATTTTCTTGTTCAGATTGAACAAGTTTGTGGGTTTCAGTACAGCAGGCCCATTTTTATATAATACACTTATATACAGAAAATGTTGAACCCCAGGGCTAAGGGTCGAGGACGAGGGCGTGGGCGTGGGCATTCAATTACTGCAGGGGGCAAAGACCGTGGTCCTGGGCAGGGTGAGACAGTACCTGCTGATGAGGGAGCAGGGGAACTCCGCAGAGCTACACTCCCTAGCTTCATGTCTCAACTTATAGGGACACGTGGTAGAGGACTGTTGAAACCACAACAGTGCGAACAGCTGATGTCATGGATTGCGGACAATGCTTCAAGTAATTTGTCCACCAGTCAGTCTGCCACGCAGTCCACCCACCTTACCCAAGGGAGCACTCCTCTGGCTCCTCCACTTCAACCTCCTTCCCCCCAGTCTGCCCCTCCCAGGAAAATTTGGAATGCGATCCGGCATACTCTGAGGAACTGTTTTCTGGACCCTTCCCAGAGTCACAAACCACTTCTCAGGTTGCTGCTGACCTCTTTCCCGATGCCCAAGTTTTCCAACTGTCACAGTCTGTGGGTGATGATGATGACAATGTTGACTTAGTGGAAGAAGTGTGTAAAGAGGTGTCGGACGATGAGGAGACACGGTTGTCATACAGTGGTGAAGTTGTTGTCAGGGCAGGAAGTCCAAGGAGGGAGCAGACTGAGGAATCGGAGGATGACGAGGTGACTGACCCAAGCTGGGTTGATAAGCCGAGTGAAGACAGTGCTTCTGAGGCGGAGGCGAGTGCTGCACCAGAACAGGTTGGAAGAGGGAGTGGTGTGGCCAGAGGGAGAAGCAGGGCCAGAGCTGGTGCATCAGCAGCAACTGTTTCACGTAGTGAAGCTCCCGTGGCGAGGCCTAGATGTTCGCAAGTCTGGAGGTTCTTTAAAGAAAGTGAGGATGACCGACGTACTGTGGTGTGCAACCTGTGCCACACCAGAATCAGCAGGGGTGCCACCACAACTAGCCTAACCACCACCAGCATGCGCAGGCATATGAGTGCTAAACACCCTACTCAATGGAACCAAGGCCGTTCACCTCCTGCGGGTCCCACCACTGCTCCTTCCCCTGTGTCACTCGCTGCCTCTGCTAGTCAACCCCCTGCCCAGGACCCCGGCACGAGCGCCTCCCGCCGGAAAACCACACCTTCGCCTCCACGATCCTCCACAGCGTCTACCAATGTGTCCCAGCGCAGCGTTCAGCTGTCTTTACAGCAGACGCTGGAGCGCAAGAGGAAATACAGTTCCACCCACCCACATGCCCAAGCCCTCAACGTCCACATCTCCAAATTGCTGAGCCTGGAGATGCTGCCCTATAGGCTGGTAGAGACCGAGGCCTTTCGCAACCTCATGGCGGTGGCTGCCCCTTGGTATTCGGTCCCCAGCCGTCACTATTTTTCCCGATGTGCCGTCCCATCCCTACACCAGCACATGTCACAGAACATCATCTGTGCCCTGACCAACGCTGTTTCTGAGAAGGTCCACCTAACCACGGACACGTGGACAAGTGCTGCCGGGCAGGGACACTACATCTCACTGACGGCACATTGGGTTAACTTGGTGGAGGCTGGGACCGAGACTGACCCTGGGGCCGCTCATGTACTGCCCACACCGAGGATTGCGGGGCCTACCTCGGTCACGGTCTCTCAGACGTACTATGCCTCCTCCTCCGACCCCTCCTCCTACTCCACCGAATTACTATCCGTGGGCATGGCGCCTTCAGTCGGTAGCTCTAGGCGAAGCAGCAGTGCCGTGGGTAAGCGCCAGCAGGCGGTGCTCAAACTGCTGAGCTTAGGTGACAAAAGGCACACCGCCCAAGAGCTGTTACAGGGCATCACGGCGCAGACCGATGTGTGGCTGGCACCGCTGAACCTCAAGCCAGGCATGGTTGTGTGTGACAACGGGCGTAACCTGGTGGCGGCTCTGCAACTCGGCAGACTGACACATGTGCCATGCCTGGCCCACGTGTTCAATCTCATAGTTCAGCAGTTCCTCAAGACATACCCCAATCTGTCTGATTTGCTCACCAAGGTGCGCCGCATCTGTGCGCATTTCCGCAAGTCGACCACAGATGCTGCCACTCTCAGGGTAGCGCAGCGCAGCGCCGCCTACAACTGCCCGCTCACCGACTGTTGTGCGACGTGCCCACAAGATGGAATTCGACATTAAACATGTTATCCAGAGTTTAACAGCAGCGTAGAGCGATTGTAGACTGCCAGATGTGAACTTCAACCAGAACTGATAGTCAGGTCAGTCAGATTCCTCAAGTCTACAATGAGGAGTGGACGTGGATGTCTGATATCTGTCAGGTGTTGACCAACTTTGAGGAGTTAACACAGATGGTCAGCGGCGATGCCGCCATTATCAGCCTCACCATCCCGCTGCTTTGCCTGTTGAAAAACTCACTGCTCAGCATGAAGTCGGATGCTTTGCGCTTGTCACAAGAGACGGTGGAGGACGATACGTCGCTTGATAGCCAGAGCACCCTCCGGTCTGTTTCTCAGAGCGTATCGGAGGAGGGGTATGAGGATGAGGAAGAAGAGGAGTAGAATGTCGGCGAGACAGAAGAGGGTACCAATGCTCAGTCCTTCTTAACTCTTGAGCGTGTATGGGCTGAAGAGGAGGAGGAGGAGGAGGAGGAAATGGAGAGTCAGGCTAGTGAGGAGAGGGAGTTCTTGTGTGTTGGGACTCTGGCGCACATGGCAGACTTCATGTTAGGCTGCCTATCCCGTGACCCTCGTGTTAGAAGCATTTTTTCAAACACCGATTACTGGGTGTTCACTCTCCTGGACCCACGGTACAAGCAGAACCTTTCCACCCTCATCCCTGCAGAGGAAAGGAGTATGAGAGTGAATCAATATCTACAGGCCCTGGTGCACAAGCTGAAACAATCCTTCCCATCTGACGCCGCTAGCGGCAGAGGGCGTGGTTCTGTGGGCCAAGTAGCGGGGGAGAGGAGGCGAGCAGACAGCTTGTCCAGCACTGGCAGGGGAACGCTCTCCAAGGCCTTTGCCAGTTTTATGTCACCCCAGCAAGACACTGTCACCTGTCCCCAGTCTAGGCAGAGTAGGGGTGAGCTTTACAGAAAGATGGTGAGGGAGTACCTAGCTGACCATACCAATGTCCGTACCGATCACTCTACTCCATACAACTACTGGGTTTCAAAGCTGGACACGTGGCCTGAACTGGCGCTGTACGCCTTGGAGGTGCTGGCCTGCCCTGCCGCTAGCATGTTGTCAGAGCGGGTATTCAGTGCAGCTGGTGGCGTCATCACCGATAAGCGTACACGCCTGTCAACTGACAGCGCTGACAGGCTGACGCTTATTAAAATGGACAAAGCCTGGATTTCACCGGAATTCAAATCTCCTCCGGGGGAAAGCAGCTAAAGATTAACATTACTTATGTATCCAATTCCTCTTCTCTACTCCTCCTCCTTGTCGTCTTTGCCTAACGCTGACCCAAAAAACGCGATTCTTTAGAGGGCCAACTGGCACTCTTTTACCACAATTTTTCTGGAGGGCCCCCTACAGGCCCTCTCTCCAAACAATTTTTCCGGAGGGCCACCTACAGGCCCTCTCTCTAAACAATTTTTCCGGAGGGCCACCTACAGGCCCTCTCTCTAAACAATATTTTCGGAGGGCCACCTACAGGCCCTCTCTCCAAACAATTTTTCCGGAGGGCCCCCTACAGGCCCTCTCTCTAAACAATTTTTCCAGAGGGCCCCCTACAGGCCCTCTCTCCAAACAATTTTTCCAGAGGGCCCCCTACAGGCCCTCTCTCCAAACAATTTTTCCGGAGGGCCCCCTACAGGCCCTCTCTCCAAACAATTTTTCCGGAGGTCCACCTATAGGCCCTCTCTCCAAACAATTTTTGCACAGTGTCAACTACAGACAGTGTAAAACAATGTTTCAGGAGCGTCAAACAGACAGTCCAAAACAATTTTTCAGGAGGCGCAAGTGCCGACATTTAAAAAATTTTTTTTTTGCTGAGGGTCGACTTTATGTACTCTGAAAAGAAAAAAAATTTTGGAGGCTCAACAAAAGCCATTTTACTGCATTCTCAGTCGGACAAAGTCATTGGTGGTGTAACCGCCATGCTGTGTCAGGCTAAATTTTTGGGTGCTTCACCAGCTACTGCATACTAACTCAGTCACTCTGTTGTCACCGCCGCCATACAGGGCCACGAAAAATGTTTATGTGGTTCTCCTGCTCCCGCAGTCTAACTCGGTCACTCTGTTGTCACCGCCATGCTGCGTCAGGCTAAATTTTTGGGTGGCTCACCTGCTACCTCATCTAACTTGGTCACTTGTTGGTGTGACCGCCATGCTGTGTCAAGCTTATGCCTGCATCGTGTGGCTGGGGATAGGAGAACAGTGCCAGCATGGGCATGGGTGATGGACCTTCGTTGCACCTAGTTGGGTGTTTCCCTAACATGTGATGGGCATGTGCCTCGCCTTTCTTGGTCTGGGTGAGCACAATTGCCATGAGGGTAACCATCAGGCTGTTGCAGGAGAATTTGGGGTAATGGTGGGATTAGGCAGCCTCAGAGGCATCCATGCATGCTGCCCCTGCTGTTTCCTGTCCATTTCCATGGTTTTTCCATCATTTTCTGAGGTTTCCAGGTTTTCACCCAGCCTTCCCTAGGCAGAGCCTTGGTCCCCTGCAAAAATGCTTGAGTCTCCCATTGACTTCAATGGGGTTCGTTACTCGAAACGAGCACCCGAGCATCGGGAAAAGTTCGTCTCGAATAACGAGCACCCGAGCATTTTAGTGCTCGCTCATCTCTAATTATCAGTATCTGGGACAAGTGGGGTATTTAGCCTAGATAGGCTGTGTGTGCCAATTTCTATATTTCCTAGAAATACATCTCAAAATGGCTGTATGACAATGTAAGTTCACTGCAGAATGACTAATAAGACGTACTTGTATTTCCTATAAATACACCCCAAAAAATCCTGTGTCACAACGTAAATTCACAGCAGAAGAGCTAATAAGACGTACGTATATTTTCTATTAATAAACCACAAAAATGGCTTTATAAGAATGTAAGTTCACCACAGAAAGGCTAGTAAGATGTAGTTGTATTTCCTATAAATACACCCCAAAAATGGCTGTATCACAATGTAAATTCACTGCAGAACGGCTAATAAGACATACACATATATTTCTTGTAAATAAACCCCAAAAATGGCTGTATAACAATGTAAGTTCACCGCAGAATGGCTAATAAGATGTACTTGTATTTCCTATAAATACACCCCAAAAATGGCTATATGACAATGTAAGTTCACCGCAGAACGGCTAATAAGACGTACTTGTATTTCCTATAAATACACCTCAAAAATGGCTGTATCTCAATGTAAATTCACTGCAGAATGGCTAATAAGACGTACGTATATTTCTTATAAATAAACCCCCAAAATGGCTGTATGGCAATGTAAGTTCACCCCAGAACTGCTAATAAGACATACTTATATTTCCTATAAATAAACCCAAAAAAGGTCAGGGACAGTATATGTCCTTTACAGCCCACTGGGTAAATGTGGTTCCTGCACAGCCAAACCAGCAACTTGGCCAGGCGATGCCGCTTCCGCCTCCATGCCTCCATTCTCCTGCCGTTGGTCCTGCGACAATGTCCGCCTCTGCCTCCTCATCCTCCACTGTGTCCTCAGCCTCCACTGCAGGGACAATTTACAGTGCCCCACCAGCATACCACATGTCCGGTGCATGGCGGTGTCACGCTATTCTACACCTCGTTTGCCTGGACAAACGAAGTTACAAAGGGGAGGAACTGCTCGGCGTTCTTCATCAAGAAATTGAATCCTGGCTTTCTCCGCGACAACTCAAAATCAGAACCATGGTGACCAACAATGGGAAGAAAATGGTGTCGGCGGTGCGTCAAGGAGGGCTGTGCCATGTGCCCTGCATGGTGCACATGTTCAATCTTATTGTCAAGCGATTCCTGAAGTCTTCTACCCATCTGCAAGACATCCTAAAAATGGCCAGGAAACTTTGCATGGACTTCAGCCATGTATACACCGCCAAGCGCACCCTCCTTGAGCTACAGTGGCAGAACGGCGTCCCCCAACATAGGCTATAAACAATTTCTTGATGATCCAAGCAGGCAGAGGTACTCCCCTGTGTAACTTCGATGTCAGCCAGTGGCAGCTCGTGCGTGACACCTGTCGTTTGCTTGTGCCCTTTGAGGAGGCCAGTTTATTTGTCAGTCGTCATTCCACTGATTCATATCCTGGAAAAGATGCTGTTAAATCTGGCTGGTCAGGGGACAGGAGACGTGGTGACTACATCTCAAGACCACATGAGCCCTGTGGGGGCTGAACTGGAGGAGAAGGAAGAGGAGGAGGAGGACATTGGAGCACAAGCAATGTGTAGCAAAATGGGTGGTTTTTCTACACAGATGACAGGAGAGGAGGAGCAGGAAGAACAGGAGCAGCCAGAGGAGCTACAGGGTGATGAGCAGGATGAGGCAGAGGACCCAGACACACTGTGGCAGTATGCAGTGTAGATGGAGGCAGGGAGTCCCTTGTGCAAATGGCCCGATGTATGCTCAGTTGCTTGCGTAGTGACAGCCAAATTGTCAACATTTGGCAGACTGATTACTACTGGTTCTCCACCATGTTAGACCCTCGCTACCGGTCCAAAATGGGGGCCTTGTTCTACATCAATTCCTCGAGCACAGACATTAGAGGTGATAGGAACTTTACCCTTGCCATCTCTGTCATTGTAACTGTCTGTGGCCTCCTGATGATGCTGCTACCGCCACTTCCACACTCTGTCATTGTGCCACTCTGTGACCTCCTGGTGCTGCTGCCGCTTCCACACTCTGTCATTGTGCCACTCTGTGGTCTCCTGATGCTGCTACTGCTGCCACCTCCACATCCTGTCATTGTGCCACTCTGTGGCCTTCTGATGCTGCTACTGCCACCACCTCCAGACTCTGTCATTGTGCCACTCTGTGACCTCCTGATGCTGCTACTGTTGCCACCTCCACACTCCGTAATTGTGCCACTCTGTGGCCTTCTGATGCTGCTGCTGCCGCCACTTCCACACTCTGTCATTGTGCCACTCTGTAACCTCCTGCTGCTGCTGCCACTTCCACACTCTGTCATTGTGCCACTCTGTGACCTTCTGCTGCTGCTTCCAATCCGCACTCTGTCATTGTGCCACTCTGTGGTCTCCTGACAATGGTGCTGCTGCCGCCACTTCCACACTCAGTAATTGGGCCATTCTGTGGTCTCCTCATGCTGATTCCACCTCACCACTATGTCATTGGGCCACTCTGTGGACTTCTCATGCTGTTCCTACCCATCCCACTTCATGACTGGGCCACTATTTTGCCTTTCGACCTGGCTGACATCATCATTTATTTGACCTCTTCTATCTGTCAGAAGAAAGGGAAAAGGAGACGCACAACGGATCCTGTCTATGTAACAGCTGTAAGGTCTGCATGACATGATCCCTATTTTGCATCCGAATTGGCTCATAATTTGGTAGCCAAAAGTAGGAGTGGGTACAAAACACAGAAGACATGCAAATATTCCATTCACATGTCATCTCTTTTGGATCCACTCCTGTTTTTTGGCTTTAGCAATAATGATGGATTACCAAATGCTGACCAAGTGAATGCTCCACGGACAGGATACGTTTTTGGGGGGTTATTATTCTGACAGATCAGAGGAAGGGCAAAATAATCAGTGACGTTGACACAAACTTACTGCTGACACCAACACCACTCTTTCGGGTGTTTAATAGAACAGGATCTGTAGAAATCTATGTGGAATCAATGAATTGGTGTAAAAGGAGTGCGCTCTTTCACGCTATAGTAGGATCTTGGGCCTCTACACAGTTCTTTATACCTGGCGCTAATATTGACCTGTAAGGCTGAGTTCACACTTGAGTTATTTGGTCAGTTTTGGCCCCATAACTGTCCAAATATGTTACGTGTGCAGTGTTTCACTACCACAGCAGACTCCCTATGTGTGTTACTGCAAGGCACAGTGTTCTACACCACTATACAGGCTCTCTGCAGCCAGGAGGTAGACGTTTTTTTAAAGCGATTCGCCACAAATTAATTCGGATCAAATCGTTTTGGAAAATTCGAGGAACCGACTGAATCAAACTTTTGAAAAATTTGCTCATCTTTATTATCATATAGTGCAAACAACCTAAAAGCAATGGTATAACAGCAATTTGCATCCCCAAATTAGTGCAGCAAGGTGTAACAGAATCGCTCCTATTACCCAGGCTTTACACTCCCCTATTGGACCCTGCTTTCTGCATATAGTGTGGATAATGCCTCCCTATCCTTTCCCTACACTTTGAATGATTTTTCCCTGAACTTCTAATTATTATTATTATTTTTTTTATGACTAAAGTCTTTCCTAACACTGTCCCTAGCGCCTGTCACGTTTCTCCCTGAACTAAGTACACTGGAAAATGGCAGCAACCAAGATGGCTGAGGGTATTTATAAGGCTGTGACATCACAGGGGCTAGCTGGCTGCTGATTGACTGCATACATGGCATTGGCGGGGATCCCTCGTTCCCAGAGTTCTTAGCTCCATGTTCTAACATGTTCCATGTTCTAGGAAAAAATACTATTCGTTACCACAAAGCGTGAGGAAATTCGACTTAGGTGCGAATCAAATTTTTCCTGAAATTTGGATCAAATTCCACTTTGTCAACTTCGATTTGCTCATCTCTAGTTTTTTTAAGGTCCCGTCGCTGGTTTCACCTGGCAGTGCATGGACATGGTCACATACACCAATATAATTCTTCTGTTTCAGGGGCTATGCAGCACGAACTTGTTAAAATAATAATTTTTAATGGGAAATCCCTTAATGCCCCTATTACACTGCTCGATTAGTGCGAACAAGTGCGCATTCCTGATATCTGGCCTGTATAATGATGCCACTGATTAGGTGATAAACAAGCAGTCACTCATTTGTTAGCTGATTTGCATATTTTATCAGGATGAAAGATGTATAATAATCGTCAGCACATCTCCCTGTCTAATCAGGACTGTGCTGCCAATAATCAATAAAACTGAGCAATGACTGTGATAGTGATAATTTCTCTCCATTCACTTTGCATCGGCCGATAAAAATGAGCGTCAATCAACTTTTTAAATTTGTTTTTGTGGCACCTTGGAATAGAGCACTGTGACAATGTGGCCCACAGACCAAAAACGGTTGGGCACCCATGTTCCAACAAAACTACAAACCTTTTGCTACTCCCTAGAAAAGGATAGCTTTTGCACTGCTTGTTCAAAACAAGCCACCATTTCTTCTGATACCCCAACATGTTTATAAATACTGGTAGACATTTTCCCCCAAAAGGGATCATTTTTAGATCTTTTTTAAGCTGAAACAAATCAGGCAGTGCAGTGTGTTTTTAAACAGGCTGTTTGTTACCATTTGCTACCAACCGTTCACAAATAGTGATGTATTTTGCTGTCACTTTGCAATTACTAATGCTGTCTTGGCATTAAATAGCTTAAAAGGGGTTGGATACAGTGCTAATAGCCCTCAAAGTGTGACACTTTTCAGGGCAATCTGACAACTTTCAATTCATTTGAAATTTATTTATACCCGGATCAATCAAATCTGCTGACTGATTTGTTCGAATTAGACTTGAAACTAGTTTCAAGAAATTTGCTGATTTCTAATTGTTATATAACCTTGTCTAATTATGTACAGTACAGCCTAAATTAAGGGCATAGTTATATGAAACATGTACATTTGGTTGTGAAATTGTAAGACAGGCATGGTATATGGTTATGTTTAGACCTGAGATTGAATATTCATGATAAATATATGAATGTTTTTGTTTAAAACTTAACCTTTGCTTGCAATGCACACAATGTATATATTATATTATCTACAGTATATACTGGCGTATAAGACTACTTTTTAACCCCTTAAAATAATGGCTACAGTGGGGGGTCGTCTTATACGCCGGATATACGGGGGCCGCACTGTGTGAGGTGTTTTTTTTTTCCCCGTCAGCGCGTAGAGAGCCCTGCTCTTAGCATACTGAAGTAGCATACTATTCTCTATATTCTCAGGAGGATTTTGAAGGCTTTTAAAGGGAAACTGTCATGCCAGCAAGACCTGTTACAATATCGCAGCTTACAGTTATGGTCACCAGGCACTTGCTCTCTTGTTTGTTTTGCAAAGTTTTAGCTTTACCGTACATGTTTGAAACAACCTTATGTTTATAAGTGACAGTTTTGCTGCTATATACAGTACCTGCATGTCATATGCATTTGAATTAAAATTAACATGTTGAAATCAAAGCAGACTTTTTTTCATTTGGGAGAGGGGTAGTCTTATACAGTGAGTATATACCAAATTCTATATTTTTAGGGCAGAAGTTGGGGGTCGTCTTATACGCCCAGTCGTCTTATACGCCGGCATATACGGTACTTTACCTTGTAGATGTCTTGCACACAAGCATGTTATGTTGACCAACCCGAGTACAACATAAATTATGTGTCATGACAACAACAGATTTTTGCTGTAGCAACCAAAGCTTAGCACATTATAACCATAAGGACTGCATTTTGCAATCATCATCCGGTTTAATAGTACCATGCCTGTAAACAGATTACATCTTCGAGATTTTGCATGTTTAAAGTAATGTGTCTTTCTTCAGTCATCAATCTGTCCCAAAAACATTCCCCTGGCTTTTTTTTATTTTGTGTAATGCATCAATTGGGACATTATGACATTGTACTCTCATATTTTTAATTTGCCATTTTAATTGTATTGTTGCGCTGATTGCCATGGTGTATTATTATTTTCAAATGTTTTTATTTCAATAAAGGAGTAAATACAGTGTGATATGATAAATAATACTTTACAGCATTTCTTTTAGTGACATGTCATTGGTAAAAGTCCCGACAATCAGAATAATCTATTAGAGCTGCTATGTCAACCTTCCAACATCAGTCGGTTCTTCCATATAAGTGGAGTAGGGTTATGGGGAATTACTAGTACAGCATAAGTCAGAAACCATAACTTGACATCTCGCGAACCGCAGGGTGAGTAAAACTTAACAGTAGCCCAACATGTTCACCTCTCCTCCACAGTCAGTGGATTTAAAACCCAAGCAAGCGAGCAGAGCACAGGGACCCCCGCTGAGCCCTCCAGTAGATTCATATCCCTGAAATTGGCAGATTGTTTAATGATACACGCATCCTTCCTGATACCAGGAAGTGAGTTGAAAACATTCCTGAATGCTCCTTCTAACCTTGAGGGGCAGTACATCTATGAAGCTCTCCTGGAAGACGTCTCCACCCAATCCATCTTCATTAAGAAGGAGACTTTCTCGAGAAATAGCTTAAAGGGTGGGGGTGTGGGGTTGATCCATGTGTGGAGGATAGTCTTGATTCCTGCTGCTGCTATCAGACATAATAGTTTCCTACTATCAGGGGTGCAACGTGTAATAGTTGGGTCAATGTACCCAAAGATAGCTCATGTAGGATCTACAGGTGCTGCTGATGTCAAATGGGTGGTGGTAAATGTGTGGACTTTATACCAGAAAGATTGTATCCCAGCCACGAACAATGGAATATATCTGCTCCTGTCTCTTTACATCGGAAGCAGTTGTCAGATTCAAAGACACCCATGCAGTGGCCCCAAACTGGAGAGATGTACGTATGCCCGTTGACAAATCTTTAGGGTCATTTCCCTGTAACTGCTGGATGGCAAATAACAAAGATTGCATTCCAGGGCCTGATATATGTTAGATATTGTTAACTGCGGAATGTCTTTGAGCCATTTAGCTATTGCCCATTTGCCCTGCCCATTGTCCAAAGGGGTGTGTAAAAAAATTATAGTAGCTAGTGGCATGTCCACTTGGGGTAGGGGTATGTTTAAGGGACGCCTGTAAAACTGGGCTCCATTCTCGGGGGTCAAGTTGGGCAGCAATTTCTGGGGACAACTGCTGGCTTGTAGATGTCTTGGATTGTATTCGATAAATGTTTAGAGAACTAATTCACAAAATTATCAGTGATAGTAGTACATGGTGGTTACAAGTGACAATTATAATCAGGAGACTGTGTATTTATAATGAACCAAATTTGTTCAAATACCTAACCCCTTTGCTGCCTGCCGAATGCTTTGCACCTCTAGTATCCAGGACAATTTTTGCACTTTCCACATGTACAAAGAAAACTTAAATTGCAAAATTAAAAAAAATCATAATAACCACACCTATACATATATTTCTAAAGGTAGACACCTGACACATTGTGAAAATGCAACTCAGCACATTACACACTTCTTCACAACTGCAGAGCATCCAACAGCTTCTGGCGGGTGCGTGGAGGATGAACCATGTAACATGACAATCGAGGTGGTTCCACACAGTGTCGGACTGGGGTTCCTAGGGCCCACCAGTAAAATTTATTTTGGGGGCCCACCGTACAGATACATTCAAATATTACCTGGTCACACAGCAGCAAGATGCTACCACATGATTGAATATGGGGGTCCCTGCAGCAACTTTGAGAAGGTAGGTCCTGGGGAAAAGAGGACACTGGCTAGCGTTCCTCTATACCTAGAGGTAATCTCAGCTCTGAGTGTGTCTATAATAATAAGAAACTGGGCAGTTTCTTTAATAATCTATGAAGTTTTTTATTTGAACATAGGCTGGTTGAGGTGCTGTACATGGAATGTATGTATGCAGTTCAGTACGTAAGTCTACAGTGTTATGTGCCACTTGCGCAGGCGGTGGGAGACTAGGAGCCCACCTTGCTTAGGTGCCCATCGGGGGATTCACCTGTACCCCTATGAGCCAGTCCGAGCCTGGTCCCACAGCTGCTTAATTGGGTTCAAGTTGCGGGAACTAGGGGGCCAGGGTAGTATTTGGAAGTCTTTGTTATGCTCTTCCAATCAGTTATACTGTGAATCCTGGACAAATCTGGCACTTTATATTTAACAATAATAATAATAAAAATGTTTATAATATCATTATATTACGAGCTGTACCTCATACGAAATGTGACTCTCCTGAATTGTTCCTTGTTTGTTTTATTTGTTCTGTTTAAATTGTATAGATACTGGTATCGTGTTTTTTCATTTATCGTTTTTTTTGCTGTGGTAAATGTGTGATATTTATAGCCTCTCTGTATCTATCTCTGTGTAATTCTGTTACATTCTAGTTCATACCTAGATTCTTCACCACATTTCCTTTTTGCCCGGACAATTTCCTATTTTTGTAAATTACATAGGACATGTGGTGGGTGGCAACTCCTAGCATGAAGCAGAGAGTTGCCAATTACGGGTTTTCTGTATAAACTGGTTTCTATTCTGCATGTCTCCTGATTACCTCTCAAATGTATGTCTAAAAAGTCAATGAGGGTGAGTACTAAATGTCAATTTTAAATTTGTCATGTTGTTATTCAAATATTCCATAAACTGAGAAACGATTGATGAAGTCTTCCTCAAAATGAGGACCACATCATTCGATAAACCTGCCCTACCACACTGTGTGAAAGCAATAAGGATTGTTAATGTTATTAATTGCCTGTTGTTCCCACCAGCCAACATAAATGTTGGCTAAGGAAGTGGAGAAAAGCGCCACCATAGAACATCCTTGACTGTCCCACTGTGTTGACTCCTCATGCAATTCCTCATGAGATTCCTACCCTCACCACTCTGTGACTGGGACACTGTGTTGACTCCTCATGCCTGTGTCACAGGGCCACTGTGTTAACTCCTCATGCGATTCCCTCACTACTCTATAACTGACCATTGTGTAGACTCCTCATGCTGTTGCCACCTCCCCACTGTGTCACTGGGTCACTCTGTTGACTCCTCATGCGGTTGCCAACTCACCACTGTATCTCTGGGCAACATTGTTGACTCCTCATGCGATTCCCACCCTCAACACTCTGTGACTGGCCACTGTGTTGATTCCTCATGTTGCTGTCACCTCCCCACACTGTCACTGGGCCATTGTGTTGACTCCTCATGTGGTTGTCACCCTCTTTATAATGTAACTGGGCTACTGTATTGACTCCTCATGCGATTCGATTCCCACCCTCACCACTCTGTGACTGACCACTGTGTTGACTCCTCATGCTGTTGCCACCTCCCCACTCTGTCACTGGGCCACTATGTTGACTCCTCATGCTGTTGTCACCCTCCCCATAATGTAACTGGACCACTGTGTTGACTCATCATGCTGTTGCCACCCTCTCCCCTCAGTCATGGCGGCACGACTTGTTTCACTGTTTAACAGGTTCTGTAGAAATCTATGTGGAATCAGCTGATGACGGTGTAAAAGGAGTGCGCTTCTTCACCCTATAGTTGAATCTTGGGCCACTGCACGGTTCTTCATACCTGACGCTAACATTGATCTGTAAGGATGAGTTCACACTTATTTGGTCAGTTTTGGCCCTGTAACTGACCAAATAAGTGAAATGTGAAGTCATTCTAAGAGTGACACCTGTCCTCTGCGTGTCATACTGACTCATAGTACTGTTTCACTAGCACTCCCTATGCATGTTTCTGTAATGCACAGTGTTCTATACCAGTAAGCAAGCACTCTGCAGCCAGAAAATAGCTGTTTTTTTAACACGATTTGTCACAAATAAATTCAGATCTAATTGAATCTTTTCTTTGAATTCAGCGAACCATTCAAATAGAATTTTTAAAAAATT
Source organism: Rhinella marina (assembly GCA_900303285.1). Classification (NCBI taxonomy): domain Eukaryota; kingdom Metazoa; phylum Chordata; class Amphibia; order Anura; family Bufonidae; genus Rhinella; species Rhinella marina. The sequence continues at coordinate 22,058 of ONZH01016738.1, read as the reverse complement.
CACTCATCTCTAATCATCATCATGATCATCCTCCTCCTGCTTCACTGACTCTTCCTCCTCCGGTGGCAGCTTCTTATCCTCATCTTCCATAGGACTTTCTCCATGTTGGTCCCCAATAGCTACAGGATGACCAGCAAAATGTGTCAGCTGCTCTTCTGCCATCATCCCTTGTTGCATTAGCGTGAGTGTTTGCTCTACGATAAATATCAGGGGAATAAAAGGCATCTCTGATGAGATATCACTGCCTAACCTCGATCACAAAACACATGTTCCCTACGCTACAACTTCCCCTACCACCACCTCCACGGCTACAGGTACCACTACTCCAACCACCACCAATACAGCTATGCATTGGGTCCTGTGCCCCCCCTGAACCTCCTCCATATGACAGTCCAAACACTGTTGGACTGTTCTCACACAACTCATCAATGGGGAGACTTTCTTGAGTATCTTCCGTTGCACATGGTGGGGTTTTGTTGCCATGTGCACCACTAGGATAGGGCAGTGAAGACAGAGAAGATACAACTGAAATTGAAAGGCTTTTCTGGGGTTGCAAGGAGGAGGAGCAGGAGGAATGCTGTGACCTTTGGCTCCAAGGCACGGTGTCAGACTCAAAGGTGACCTCCACTTCATCCTGTTGTGAGAAGTGAATCATCTAGTCCACAATCACTTCCTGTTTCTCCTCAGTATTAATGTTTTGCTTTTGGATGCCAGGGAAAGTTGTTGCCTATCACTACTACTACTGGCAGAATGGCTGTTGCTGATACTCACATTCTCACTCTGGGAGAATGAGGCCTGGGTCTTTAGTTGTGGACTCTTCTATTTACCAGACATTTTAATACTATAAATGATAATTTACAGGTGTCCTATAAGTGAAAAATCACCTATTTCCTATTAATGAAAAGTCATGGCTTTAATGAAAAGTCATAGGTTTTGTACACACAGATTACTGAATGGTGCTAGCAAAATTTAAAGTGTGTTTTCTGTAATTTAAAGACAGATACATAATTAAGTATCCCTCCTGTTTCACAAACACACTGCGCATTGCCATTGGCAATTTATTTGGGAACAATGCAGTGTTTGCAGTGAAATATCTTTGAATTATCACTGGTTCAACAATTACATTTTACTACTATGAAACACACAGTGCAATGCAATAATGCATCTGCTAACCCCAATAAAAAGATGCAGTGTTTCCCAAATCTGATTCCAGACCTGACAGAATAATACAATGCCCAAAATGTCAAAAAGCACAGGCTGACTTCACTGCATTCTGGTCTTGCCCCAAAGTAACTTCTTTCTGGAAAGACGTTCTTTCTTTACTACAGAAACTATGGCCATACCTGCTCCAGTTCTCACCGATGCCACTTTTGTTCCACTCCTTAGCCCCAACAAGCTCCTCCTCTGGAGTTTGAGCCAAATTCCCAGCATTGGTACATATAACATTGATGGCAGCCAAACAATCACTTTTACAGCACTGGCTATCACTAGAGATCAGCGAATCATTCAAAATTCGCTTCGGCGAATGTTCGACGAATTTCTAACTCGTTCTTAATACAAATTTATTCGGTCCAATTTATGAAAAAAATTATTATTGTTTTGCGAACATTCCTGCACAAATTACGAACAGTCAGCCTTGTTAAAAGTACGCAATACGTAAGCATTAACATACAAAAGTGCATACGAATCCTTAGCGTACTATTGAATCGCGATTGCGTCATACGCACGATGCTAGGCCGCGTTGTAGAGTCTTTAGAGGCAGTCCATTTGAGGTAGAAAAGTAAGGTGCTCACTGCTAGCTATCCAGCTAAGTGCATAATTTACTAAAAACACCGTACAATAAGTGCATAATTGCAGTACCGGAAAAAGAATACACACAATGGGCTAAAGTGCTTGAACATTGCTGAACCAGTAAAAACAGTGTAGCTAAAATACAGCAAAGACATAAGTATGCAAACATTTTAGTGCAATTAATTTTACATTTGCAAGCATAAAAGGCTCAGATATATGTTTGAGTCTCTCCTTATGGCTGCTTGATAATAAAACACTGGAACACACTCCAAAATTCAATTGTAATCCACATGAGGTAATTTTGTAATCCAAACAGGTAACGTGTAATCCACATGGATAATAGAAAATAGCAGCAAAAAGATAACCCTCTTTGCAAAGGGGGCTCCCAAATAACCTGAGAAGGGGGGAAAAGGAATATAGGCGCGCTTAGGTGCAACTGGGAATTTTCTGCAGAATGGGGGGGGGGGGAGTCCTGACAAGCCATGTCCATCTGGGTGAGAGTCAAACGGGGGCAATACAAACTAAACCAAAAAAGTGCCAACTAGCTCTCACCCCTCAGGTGCAGTCCATGGTGTGGCTCCCATAGGTCCTCTTGTAGTGTCCTTGAGACAGCCAGTAGTTGGGTTCCTCAGATGAGGGACCTGAAGTCCTCCTCGCTCCTGCCTCTTGTAGGCCACGCTCGCTGCCGTGGTGGAACTCCACTGCCCTCTTCTTCCGGAAGTCGGACTCGACCGGGTCCAGGTGGTGGTCACGCTGGTGAGCGTTGCAGCCACTTGCGCTTTTCCGGACCCTCCTGCTGGGACAGCAGGGGTAAGGACTTCTGACTGGAGCGGTTCCGGCAAGGTTGCATCCAAGGAAGAAGCCCCAGCTCCCCTGGCTGCTGCTGGCTTTATCTTCCACAGTAGTTGATATTGGTGGATTACCGTGGATTGGAATGTAAATGATGACGTCAGCTGACCCAGCTGAAAGGACTGTGATGGTGGTGGTGGTGGCAGTCCAGGTATCAGAGGCTCTGGCTGTGGCTGTGGCTTTTCCCTGAACCGGAGGACGCCATCTGGTGACTCCTGAAGGCAGCGCACGCGTCCTGGACCTGGTGGTTCATCCAGCCACACGATGTAGGTGCCAGGGGCTTAGAAAGTAGGGCAACCCCAGTAGCAAAGGGGCCTTTTGGCGACACCATGGGGGTGTACTCCACCTGATCCCCCACATACAGGCTGTGATGAGGTTGGGGCAGGCCGTTTAACTGACCTGCGGCCCACGAAGTACTCCTTGCCGTCCTCGTCGTCCGCCAGGAAGCCAGAACCTCGCTCCACAGAAAACCACAGTACAGTTCCCTTTCTGCGCTCCAAATTAGGATCTCTTGGCCTAGGATGGTCCAGTACCTGGATGACCCAGGCCTCCACCGCATTCTTGTAGTCCCAGAGGGTCTGCGCGTGGACCGTCACCGATGCTGACACAATCGGGTTCTGCCTTATGGAAGGCGTTGTTGATCTCCTCCTGGGCGGCGAAGTGGATGCTCCAGCCGCCTCCGCCGCACCAGCCACAGCAGCCGCACCACCCGCCTCACGACGAGCCGCCTCACGACGCGCAGCAACCTCAGCAGCCGGTAAGGAGAATAAGGGCACTGAAGCTGGGTTTCTCGTCTTGAGTTCAGAGTGTGACACCCTGATGTCTGGAGCGGGCGGTGGTTCGGGGAACTCGTTCCCAAAGACCATCTGGTTCCAGTTGGGACGCAGCTCTTTAGCCATGCTTGCTGTACTGATCAGTGTTCAGCGCTGGTCTAAACTGGTTCAGAGGAGGGTGGAGTACTGAGGGAGGAGTCTTCACTCCCTATACGTGTAAATAGTTAGATCCCGGTGGGCCGGGCTGTTTTTTTCCAGTTCTGAGGGGGCGTATCTTCACTTTACCGCTCTTGCAGGGGTGTATAGTCATTTTCCCAACATTTTCACGTTTCGTACATATACCGTACATATCTTTAGTGTTCAAAATTGTACGAAAATTTACGAATAATACGAAGCGAATCCGAAAAAATCCAGATTCGCTTCGGAGTAGAAAATTTGTAAGATTCTATACGAATCTATGAAGCGGCGAATAGATTCGCTCATCTCTAGCTATCACTTAGCATACCATCTACACTTGAGGTCTTAACCCAGTTGCGTCACTATATGTATTTGGAAAGGTTGGAGGCAGAAAGCAAAAAACAGACCTTAACACAAAGATTTTTCAAAAGATAGAAACAGTTTATTGTCTTAGCCTTAACACAAGAAGAAATAAAGACAGTTTCACACACTGCCTGGTATTATACTGAGGATCTAAAAGGCACATTGAGACCCTTACGCCAAGCGCCACAAGATGACTAAGCAGACATTTAACCTAAAGGTGTTGGATGAAAGAAATAATACTGTATCAAGAGAGATAGAAATGGTTTGGCTTCCTCATTTTCATTACTTGACATTAATGTCTTGACATTTGCTCAAAGTGTATATGTATATTTATATCTCTTTTTATTCAAACCAAATATGTACAGAAATGTATGTTATATTTTATGATTCAGAAATAAAGTTAATAAAAAAAAAAAAAGATGCAGTACTGACGGCTATTATAAAGAATGGCAAATAGTTGTATGAAGACTTGTTTTTTCTGGGACCATCTAATATTGCATAGGATGTAGTGGGAAGCTGGGAAAAAAATCCAAATGGGGTGAAATTGGAAAAAGAATCAACCCAATTTTGCCACAGTTTTAAAGGTTTTGTTTTTATAGCATGTACTATGCAGTTAAACTAACTTGTGCTCTTCATTCTCCAGGTCAGTACAATTACAACCATACCACATACTGTATTTTTCGCTTTATAAGACAGACTTTTTTCCCCCCAAAAGTAGGGGGAAAATTGCAATGTGTCTTATAAAGCGAATACAAGTGAGCGCTTCCATTATGGAAGCGCTCACTTGTATGTATCAGGTGCCAGGACCCCCATCAGACCTCAGATCAGCCCACCCAGCCCCATAAAGATAAAAAAAAAACTCTCTCACCTCTCCTGCGCCGCGGCTCCACTCCGGGTCCGGCGCTCCTCTGTCTTCTCCGGGCCAGCTCTGCACTGTCCTGACCGCGTACAGCGTCAGGACGTAGTGGGCTCATCTGAGGTCTGATGGGGGCAGAGTGGGCTGATATGGGGGCACAGTGGGCTGATATGAGGGCATAGTGGGCTGATCTGAGGTCTGATGGGGGCACAGTGGGCTGATATGGGGGCTGATGGGCTGATCTGAGGTCTGATGGGGGTCTGACATGGAGGGCTGATGGGGTTCTGACATGGAGGGCTGATATGGGGGTCTGATGTAATGTCCTGAAATTTATGTTGGGTCTGATATGAGGTGTGATGAAAAATATTTTTTTTCTTATTTTCCTACTCTAAAATCTGGGGTGCATCTTATCATCAAGTGCGTCTTATAAAGCGAAAAATACAGTATGTATAGTTTTCACGGTGAAAAAAAAATAAAAAATGTTCTTTTTATCCCCATATTTTGACACCCAAAACATCTAGGTTTTTTTTGTCGGGTGATCTGTTCTTTTCTGTGATACCATTATGGGATGTGTATGACTTTTTGATCGCTTTGATCACTTTTTGGAGAAGTGAAGTGATGAAAAAAATGACAAATTGGCCATTTTGTTTTTTTTTCCCCATTAAGCCGTTTGGGATAAATATTTTTGTATTTTTATATTATGGAATTTTCAAACAGTGATGCCTATGAGTTTTTATTTTTATTTTGGGGAATGGGGGTTGAACTTTAAATATTTTTTTTATTTTTATTTATTTATTTATTTTTACATTTTTTAAGTCACTCTAGGTAAATGCAATTTGTGTAAAGTAATGGAATTTTATGTGCGGTATTACAATATACAAAGATTAGTATACTCCGATGCTTTGCTGCCACCTGTAGGCCTACATTGGAATACACCTATAAAAGGCATCAGATCTTGCTCTCTCAGATGCCGTTTGCCCACAGCTTCTGAGGGGTTAAATAGCGGCGACCGCAGCAGACAGCTGGTGACTATGGCGCCCGTTCCACTCCAGAGTGGGCGTGATCTTTAAAGACCTGACATATGACGTACTATTACAGTACGTCACATGTTGGAAAAGGGTTAAGAACAGCTCCTCACTCCCTCAAAGGTTTCACAGATCAAATTCCCTAAAATCTACACAATTATATATTTCTTTTTTCTTTCCTATGCTTTTTCTGTACCATTCTTATCACACTACAATAGTTGATTGTGACTCTGTATACTGCAATATTTTTTTAAAGACATTGCCACACATACTCCTCCCAGGGCAGAAGCTGAACACACTATGACACTTCTTCCGGTTCAGCATAGGCATCTCCCCACCTACTGCCCCCCTGATTGGCTGATCCAGGCTGTCTGCCAGCCTCAGGGCCAATCAGGGCAAGCCCTCCCAACCCACTTCCTTGCAGTGTCATGTGATCCTCCATCTTCTTCCTCCCTCATGTTTTTTCCCTACCAATATTAACAGTAAAATGGGGCTAGGGTGCTGTTTTTAAGCGATTAGTCCAAACTGAATTGTAAAAGCTTTGGCTTTGTTTGGTGAACACATTTTAATGAAGTTCATCATTAATCTGTTTAGCTCATCTTTAATCATTATCTATCTATCTATCTATCTATCTATCTATCTATCTATCTATCATAATCATAATTCCCCAGTGTGTCTGGTGTTCATTTTACAAGGGCCATTATTGTGATGTCATGAAATGCTGTGGATGCCGTGATGTTATGGAATGCTGGAATTAAAGTTTGGAAAACCCTTTTAATTGCCTCCGAGACTAAAAACTTCCCATAATTGGATCTGGTGGACACAATGTGAAAAATGGTGAAAATCAGTTATTAGTAGAGTGAATTTCTCAAAGATTCAATCCGGAGGGTTTGCAGAATTTTCCAAAAAGATTAGATGAGATCCAAATTTATTTGTGACCAATCGCGTTAAAAAACAGCTATTTCAGAGCAGAGCTTGACCGCGCAAGCTGGCCATTTAACCCACATTAATGCACTTCTTTTAGCCAAATATGCGAAAGAACAGCAGAGAAAAGACTAAAGAACCCGGCAACAACACCCCAGCCCGGGCTAAGCAGCCATACATGGAGAAATTTCTTAAAAAAACAGCATCCACTGAGGAAGCCAAGATGGCGCGGGTGAAAACAGATGATGACAGGTGATGCTGATGATCTCTCTGACGTGGGCAGCATCTCCAACACCTCAGAGGGGAGAACCTCCCAGCGAGATCCACCAATTTTAAAAGCAATACTTCAGGATGTCCTGGAATCAGCTTTATCACCCTTAAAGAAGGACTTATAGGACATTAAAGGGAACCTGTCATCAACTTTATGCTGCTTATACTAACAGTAGAGACAGGTGAGTTGATTTCAGCGGTCTGTCATTTGAAAGTTAAAAGTAATGGTTGCCGAGAAACAATATCACAAACATTGCATCCCAGGCCTGGAAAAGAATCAAGGCCACCTGAGAAGAGTCCTGGTTATTCATGAATTCCTGCTCTCCCTGCCCACCTGCTGATGATTGACAGGCTTCTACCTAGTTTTCTCCCTTTCTCTCTAGGAGAGAACTGCCAATCATCAGCAGATGGGTGAGCGTGCAGGAGATTATGAATAACCATGACTCTTCTCAGGTAGATTTGACTCTTTTCAAGTCTGGGCTGCAATGATTATGATGCTGGTTCTCAGCAACCGCTTACTTTTAGCCCATGAGTGACACACCACTGAAATCAGCATTTCTGTCAATATTTTATGCTGCTCTCAGTGAGGTCACCATAAAGTTGATGACAGGTTCCCTTTAAGGAAGACTTGCGCAACTTGGGGCACCGAGTGGTGTCCCTGGAGAATACCCAAGAGGCCATTTTGATGTATGAAGAGAAAACGAGAGAAGCTCTTCAATCACATAAATCCCTACTTAACAATGCCTTTCTTAAGCTGCTACTCAACGTTGCACAGGAAATCTTCGGTTCACTGCTGGAGACTGACAGAGCTGCCACCATTGTGATCAAACGGATCCGCAGCCCTAGGCGAATGACCCCCTACGGGATGTGATCTGTGGACTGCTCAGCTATGTACAGTAGACACGGCTGCGCTTCTGAAGAAAAGCAAGTAACCTTCAGCTCCAATATGGTGATGCCGATATCTTGATTTTTCAAGACCTCGCCGCTTCAACATTGGTGAAACGCAGAATGCTACGTCCTTTACTGGAAGCACTGAAAGCTTCAGCTACCCCGTTTCGCTGGCTATACCCATTCGGACTTGCCATATGAAGAACGGGAAACAGATCATCATCAGATCCCCACAAGATCTAAAGGCTGCCTGGGAGCCACTCGGTATTGCTCCCATAGACCTTCCATCCTGGATGCCGGCGGATCAGGGAGGCCTGCTCTCGGCTGTGCCGCGACCCAAAGCTTGGCAGCTGGTTTCCCCAGGGAAAGCTGAAAGAGTTAGGCGCGGGAACTCTTCCAGGACCAAGACCTGAGTGAGTTGTATTGAACCATGTGGTACTACCTGCTGTTTCTTTCTCTTTGACCCTCTCTGATGAGATCCGTCTATCGAGGGTCACAATTTGGAACATTACATAGTTCTCATTTGCTGACTTTCTAATATAGTTTCATTTTTTCGCATTTCCTTGTTTTAAGAGTAAGGCCGCATAGTGCCCACCTCGGTTCTCTGTTTACATTGCAGCCCTTTATCTTGGGCACTGGACGCTGAGAAAAGCTAGATAGTTTGGACAATTTGTATTTTTGACAGTTAAAAGGCATGCCTTCTTTATATCTCTATGCCACCATTGCCTACCAAAGACATTTATGTGATTTGGACTCGTTGTTCCTATTTTGGCCATAAGAGATGGTTGGAGTAATTAATATATAGTGCCTGATATGTTATTTTATTTGAATTTATATGATATTTCTGTTATGCACTTTAAAGACAGGGTTAAGGCCAGTAAAGAGTCAATTTTGGTCTATTTCCCGATGGCTTATGATTGGTCTTCGGGTACTCCACGAGGCCCCCCAGCTGAGAGGATATCTCCCCTTCCTCGGAAGACGAGATGCCTCATAACGTACAGGTGCTCAGTAAAGTACTCCATTTATGTAGCCTTATGGCTTTCAGCCATTCTTAGTGCACTTTATTTTTTCTTTACACTTCTTTCTCTTTCAATTTCCTTTTTCCATCTGCACTGCCCTACTTCTTTTCTTACTTTCCCCTTCCCCCTTGTAGAGAGTCTTTATGCACTTGATTTGAACTACAAACAACTAATATGGTGTAGTTGCCTCCTTGAAGGCTAGAGGTCTGAACGAACCATGGAACTGCTCCCAAATCATCTCACTACTGCGCAAGGATAAAGCTGACATCGTATTCCTTCAGGAGTCGCATTTCAAGAAAAATAAGGTACCCAGGCCTTCTACCACACATTATAGCAATTGGTTCCATAGCACCTGTTCCTTGGCCAGCAGGCGTGTTAGCATAGCTATCCACAAACAACTTCCCTTTAGACATACAGCTTTAGTCGCTGACCCAGACAGATGATACTTGTTTTTCAAGGGTATGATAGTAGACACACCGGTTACATTAGCTAACCTATATTCTTCCAACCACCGGCAAGCGCAGTGGCTCATTTGGACACTCTGACTGCTCTCATCTCTGAAAGAGGGCATTGTGATACTAGGCGGGGATTTTAATCTCCCCATAGAACCAAACCTTTATTCCTCCAGTAAACGTACCCGCATTTCATACAAATTGCTTGGCCTACTCCAGAGGGCTCTGAAGGACCTCCAGGTCGTTGATTTCTGGCGGACACTACATCCATTAGACCAAGATTATACATTTTACTCACACACTAGCCATACTTACCATAGATTGGACTATCTCTTTCTGTCGGCTGCCCATTTGGCGCTAGTTGATAGGACCAACATTGGGAATATCACAATTTCTGATCATGCCCCGATTTCGCTTACAATAATTTTGAGAGCCCTACCCAAGAGAGAATGGAACTGGCGCCTAAATGAGACGCTGATAGCAGATCCTGCACATGTGTCTCTCCTTAAATCCTCCCTTATAGAATACTTTGAACTCAACACTACGGATCAGACACACACACACCCATTATTTGGGAAGCCCATAAATCAGTTATCCGGGGAGAATTGATAGCCCTAGGATCCAGAATTAAAAAGAAGCGTTTGGCTGCAATAGACTCCTTATTATCTCAAATGTCTAAACTAAAAAATTACACATAAAAAGACATCCGCTGATACTACAGCACAACAACTTTCGCAACTCTGCACTGAGCTAAAAAACTTTCTAAATATCACCTCGGCAAAAAACATACTTAGAGCTAGGTTTAAAGCTTATGCCCACGGAGACAGAGGCAATAAACTCATGACAGCCTGGACAAAGAAACAACAATCTGACTCTTTTATCCCATCTATTAAAGATGCTAATGGACATCTGTATAAATCTACCTCAGATATTGCAAAAGCATTTCAACAATTCTATGCATCCCTTTACAATATTCCAACCCTGGATTCTTCCCCCCAGGTCACAGTGGCCTTGGCTACAGATGCCTTCCTTTCTAAATTACATCTACCCACTATCCCACAAAATGACTCAGATCACCTGCTAGCCCTTATAACTGAGAGGGAACTTCATGCAGTTCTCTCCTCTATCCCCTCAGGAAAGAGCTCTGGACCTGATAGTTTCCCGATTCAATATTACAAAACTTTCCATGACATTTTGATCCCCCATTTCCAAGCCCTTTGTAATTCACTTCTCAATGGATCCAAATTGCCGCCCCAAGCATTAGAAGCACACATTACTGTAATATACAAGGAGAAGAAAGAACCCCTAGAATGCAGAAGCTACCGTCCAATCTCGCTACTTAACGCTGACGTCAAATGGTGAGCAAAAATTCTGGCGCAACGCCTACAATAGGTGTTACCCCAAATTATTGGGAGCGGGCAAGCTGGTTTTGTTTCTGGTAGACAAGTCAAAGAAAACACTGTACGTCTAATCCGTTTGATATCCTGGGCACGGCGATTTAACACCTCTCTCGCATTGCTTAGTACTGATGCGGAGAAAGGCTTTGACAAGGTCACTATATGACGGCTGCCCTGTCAAGCTTTGGCATCCCGCACCGATTTATTGAGGCGATTCTTACTCTGTACACAGCCTCTTCTGCCAAAATCAAGATCAATGGCACATTATCTCCCTCTATTAAAATACTTAATGGAACCCGTCAGGGATGCCCACTCTCTCCGGCACTATTTATCATTGTTATGGAGACCCTCCTGAGGAGAATTCGTCAAGACAAAGTTATCAAGGGAATCACTATTGGCTCATATATACATTTGACAGCTGCGTTTGTGGATGATCTATTAATTATGACCTCTAATCCTCAAACATCCTTCCCCATTCTATTAAACATCTTTAAAGAATTTGGTTTCATATCTAACTTTAAAATAAACTACACCAAGTCAGAAGTGTTAAATATTTCCTGCCCCATATCCATAATACGGCAGCTCAAAAAGATAAGCCCATGCATATGGGCGTCAGAGTATACCATACCTAGGGATACATATCTCAGCAAACACCGATGAGCTACGAGCTCTTAACTACACCCTCCTTTTACAATCAGTACGTGCACAGCTTAGTTCACTAAAAATCCCATTTATTTCCTGGATTGGGAAAAAGAATGTTTTAAAGACCTACACAGTACCTAGGTTCCAATACCGTATGCAATCCATACCCATTTGGCTTCCTCTTTCATATTTCACTGAAATTTGCAGGCTTTTTTCTGCTTTTCTCTGTAATAGGAAATCCCCTAGAACTGCTTACTCGATTCTCAGTAGAGAAAAACGATTTGGGGGCTTCAGGTTACCTGACCTCCACTTATATTATAAGGCAATACAACTGACTAGAGGCATATCGCTTCTTACAACATACTCCCCGAATCTATGTTCAGATTTGGAAAGACATCTTTTATCTCCGACAGAAAAAGACATTCTATGGGGTATCAGCAAGGGATTCAGCAGCTCTTCCACTACACATAACTTGCTGAAGGGGACCCTAAACATTTGGCCCAAATTGTACCAGTCCAAGACGCTTAGATTCCCACTTTCTAATACTCCTTTAGCCTTACTACAATCATATATACACCCCATGGTACGAGAGCCCTCTGGACTGTGGTCATTGCTAACCCATGTTCATCTGAAGGACATACTGTAACCCTGGTGAATGGAGCACGGGATTGGGATAAAATACTGAATCTCCCCAAGGTGATGGATGCGCCATTTCTTCATCTCCTCAATTTTAGGAGAGATATGAGAAAACTCACTATGCCCGACAGCCCCTTCACCACAACCACTTGGCTTGAAAAGCTAATCTTTACTGAGCGTCTGCCCAAAGGTCTATTGTCCCTCTCTTATAAATCGTTTCTCTCAGACATGCTGCATAGGCTCTACTTTTTAACAGCCTGGGAGACAGAAATGGGAATTAGAAGAAAAACTCGTACAAATTGCTCACTAGATGGTACAAGACATCTGAATTCCTCCATAAACTAAATGCAGATATACCTATGTCACGTTGGAGGTGTGATGGTGGTGTTGGATCTCTGTCGCATATTTGGTGGACATGCCCACTCATCCAGTCATTTTGGTCTGAGATAGAAAAGACGATGAACCGCGGCACGTCTGCTCTACTACTCTTTAGACCCCAAACTCGTGCTGCTTTGGTGTCCAAATGACAAATTCACACCTAAGTGCCTTTGCTTACCTACCATGCTCATTACAGCTGCATACCATATATGTGGAAGTCTTGCTCAGCACCCACTTTGCCAGACTGGATAGAGAAAGTAGACCAATTGTACCGTTTTGAAGAATTGGCACAATGGGAAACTCACACCCGGTCTAAATTCTTGAAAGTCTGGAAACCTTGGAAATCATTCAGAGGCTTCATCCCTTAAGGGCATTGGCAGGGTGGGTCTGGTAAATCCATAAACCTCTATCACATTGTTTACTTTTGGTTCCCCATTTATTACATGTTCTAGCAGAGTATTGTATCTGCTCCACTCAATTTTACAAAATGAGTCAGCTACCCCACAGATCGTATTTCCTTAGCTCTATTTACTAACAACGTTAGGCTCTACCATCCCCTCCTCCTTCTCTCCCCGCCCTCCCTGACTCCTAAACCCACTTCCTCACTTCTACCCCCACTAGTTATGAATATACCTATACCTGGTAGATAATATGATTTTGATATCTTGTCTGCACACCTCTGTTATTCCGCCCTTGTAGGTAGCGTCTACTGATACGCAGCATTTCTCTGTGACTGACCATTGTATCAGTACAAGTACATGTTATTTCCTGCCTGAGTTTAGACTCATATTATTGGTACCTTTGGTGTACTTAAGTGCAAATCTGCCTTTAATACTGTTTGTTTATCCTGTCTTTTATCAATAAATAGCTTTTTTTTGGTAAATTCTCTATTTCTTTTCTGATAAGAGCCTGTACAGTAGTGTAAAACACTGTGCATTGTAGAAACATGCATAGGGAATCCGCTGAAACAGTACCGAGTCAGTAAGACACACAGGTGACAGGCGTCACTCTTAGAATCCTTTCACACGTCACTTATTTGGTCAGTTACGGGGCCAAAACTGACCAAATAACTCAAGTGTGAACTCAGCCTTACAGTTCAATGCGTCAAGAAGGAGCACACTCCTATTACTCCATCGTCAGCAGATTCCACATAGATTTTTACAGAACCTGTTCTGTTACATGCACAAACAAGTAGTGCCTCCATGACCAAGTGGTGAGGTGGCGACAGCATGAGGAGTCAACACAGTGGCCCAGTCACAGAGTGGACCATGCTGATCGTCCTCCGGCGGCTTGATGAAAAATTCCCACACTGACGAGTATAGCATTTTCCCCCATCACTCCATGCTGACTGCCTGCTACGCTGCCTTTGTGAACCCATGCACCGCTGCTTCTTTCCGTATAGGTAGGCTCTTGCATAGCACATTTGGCTACAGATCTCACACTGCTGCCACCCTGCTGACTCAGACTCTGCCTCACGTGCAAGCTGCCACCCTAAAGTGTGTAGTATCGGGCCACTATTTCACACCAACTCTGCAACTACTGATTGACACATCAAATTACGTGTAAAAGAATTTGACCACTCTAAAAGTGTGTAGAGAAGTGTTCTGCTTCGGCGAACGGTGGCCCCAGCAGCTAACCATTTTCGTGTTATCTGTTCTCGGCCTTTATGGTATGATCACCTCTAATATCTTTTTTTTTTTCTTAAGCCGAGGAGCATTCTTTCTTCACCCGTGCAGCATGCCAGACCACAAGTACTTATATATAAACTAAATACACTGCAAAACTGGTTGTTTCAAACTTCAATTTAACCCCAGAAGCAAGGGTAAATGGAAGATATATTTGAAATAAATACACCCCAAAACTGGTTGTATCAAGTCGCAAATTCACCCCAAAAGCAAGGATAAATGGGAGTACTTATATATTTGAAATAAACACACCCCAAAACTGTTTGTATCAGACAGCAAATTCACCCCAAAAGCAAGGTTGAATGGATATACTTTTATGTATTTAAAATAAACACACCCCAAAACTGGTTAATCAGACTGCAAATTCACCCCAGAAGCAAGGATGAATGGAAGTACTTTTATATATTTAAAATAAATACACCCCAAAACTGGTTGTATCAGACTGCAAATTCACCCCAAAAGCAAGGATGAATGGACATCCTTTTTATATTTAAAATAAATACACCCCAAAACTGGTTGCATCAGACAGCACTTTTCAACCCAATAACAGATGCTAGGATTACTGCAATTACTGTAAAATGGAGGATATTTGGCATGAGGAGGCTTTTTATAGGGCTGTGACATCACAGGGGCTGGCTTTCTGCTGATTGGCCGTCTGCATGGAATTGTGGGTGCTCCCTCATTTCCGGGTTACCTTCACTTTGTAACATTTGCAGCAGCCATTTTAGAAAAAATGTGCTAATCTCTAGATATTAGTACTAAAAGGCTGTCTGTAATAAACTGGCCATACGGTGCACTTTATCTATTCCCAATAATAAATCCCCCCAGTGTGTCCTCTGAGCATACATAGAAGAAGCTGGAGAACCTCCATACCTGCTGTAGCGTCTGACCATGCAGGTTACCTTCTTGCAAAGGAATGAACAGCTCCAATAGAGAAAAAAACAATTGGAGCTGACCTTGGAGCCAATAACTTGAAATAAGGGTCTATTTCTTTGAATCAAAACCTATTAGACTTTATTGATAATGTGAGAGTTGGGTTCTGAGAATAATTTCCTCTGGTGGTCCAAAGGAAACCTGTCCAACCCTGGTGCCGACCAATAATTCTCTGACTATCCCTAATAGTAGAGGTCAACCAAGGTTAAGGGCAAAAGGAATTAACAGAAAAAGCTGATATTTTAGAAAATCAGATCTGACCTTAGACAGAATGCCAGCAAAGAGGAAGAGAACAGGAGAGTGGAAACTGACGACCAAAAATTATGTATACACCTGTGTTATTAATTTATCTAAACCTACCCTACCCAAAATCATATGTGCCTCTTGAACTAAGGCCGAACATGTGTACCTCAAACCAGATGTGATGTGTTCACTTAAATAAAAGATCTACACTTATTTGCCAGAAAGCTGAAATGGCATGTTTTTTTAATGAATGACCGCAGAATATGTCAGCAATTGGGTACTAATCCAGATGTATTTTAGAATGTAAATATCCTGGCTTACACATGTGAACAAAATTGTTGGTACCCTTCTATTAAAGAAAGAAAAGCCCACAATGGTCACTGAAATAATTTGAAACTGAAAAAGTAATATAAATTTTAAAAAAATGACTGAAAATCAGCTAATGAAAATCAGACATTACTTGTGAATTGTGGTTCAACAGAGTCATTTTTTAAAGACATACTAATGAAAATGGCCTGGACAAAAATAATGGTGAAGATTTTTCTGCTAGTTTGGCGCAAATAGAATAATCCAAACCTTCTACGGTCTCTTCTTTTCTGATTTTTTATTTTTCAAAAGTCGGGTGTACATAAAACGACGCGTTTCGGGGAATACAAGGTCCCCTTCATCAGGTTACACAGACTTATATAACAAATATACAATTAACAAACATTTATAGTGTGAACAAACCTTGAAAAAACCGCCAAAAGCCGCATGGGGGGCGGAGCTTAGGTTCATTATAATATTCATGACATAAAGTTGAGGAGAAGAGTTTTGGCACCAAAAAGTTTTAAAGTTACCAAATAGATATCATATGTATATATATGTAAAAATAAAAACTCTTATTCCAATTGTTTAAAATAAATAAAAATAGTAGGTTTCTTGAACAGTGGACCGAGTGGGGTCATGTGGAACGCATATCCGGGTCACGTGACTTCTTTGGAACGCAAACCGGAAGTGGAGCAGCTCGAGAATAACACAAGTTGGAAAAAATAGTCAGGATACAACTCATCTGGCTTTAGACAGCAAGGGAGAATTGGACGATTATAATTTTATTATTTAAATAAAGGGGAAATGTGCATCATAAGCTCGGCCTGGATAGTCCGGGCGGGAGGTCACGTGACCGGGCCATGGAACGCACCACGGTCACGTGACCTACATTTGGAGCGCGCTTCCGGGTTAGCGAGCGCTCCCTAAAGCGCGCGCTCCAAATGTAGGTCACGTGACCGTGGGTGCGTTCCATGGCCCGGTCACGTGACCTCCCGCCCGGACTATCCAGGCCGAGCTTATGATGCACATTTCCCCTTTATTTAAATAATAAAATTATAATCGTCCAATTCTCCCTTGCTGTCTAAAGCCAGATGAGTTGTATCCTGACAATTTTTTCCAACTTGTGTTATTCTCGAGCTGCTCCACTTCCGGTTTGCGTTCCAAAGAAGTCACGTGACCCGGATATGCGTTCCACATGACCCCACTCGGTCCACTGTTCAAGAAACCTACTATTTTTATTTATTTTAAACAATTGGAATAAGAGTTTTTATTTTTACATATATATACATATGATATCTATTTGGTAACTTTAAAACTTTTTGGTGCCAAAACTCTTCTCCTCAACTTTATGTCATGAATATTATAATGAACCTAAGCTCCGCCCCCCATGCGGCTTTTGGCGGTTTTTTCAAGGTATGTTCACACTATAAATGTTTGTTAATTGTATATTTGTTATATAAGTCTGTGTAACCTGATGAAGGGGACCTTGTATTCCCCGAAACGCGTCGTTTTATGTACACCCGACTTTTGAAAAATAAAAAATCAGAAAAGAAGAGACCGTAGAAGGTTTGGATTATTCTATTTGCGCCAAACTAGCAGAAAAATCTTCACCTATACTCCTCTTGATGGGAACCATTGGCAACCTGATTTCAAGATTTTGAATCTGCGGCAGCAATATTTGACGTCCAACCTGGTCACTATCTATATGCTGGTACTTAGCGTTGTGCCTATTAGCACAACCTGAGAAGGTGAGCCTTCATTTTTATGAAATAAGTTTATTTTTATTTTTCTCAATACGTTTTTACACGATTGTGCGCTTCTTCCCCTTCTTCCCTATCTCTTTGAGCGGGACTAGGAAACGCCAAACATATACAACTGGACAAAAATAATGGTACCTTTGGAAAATATTGAACATAATTTCCTCATAGGGACATGTTAAACTAAGCTGTGTCCTGTAATTGGCATCAAAGGTGTCTTCAAACGTATAATCAATCAGTCTGGCTATTTAAAGGGTGAAAAGTAGTCACTGCACTGTTTGGTATCACGGTGGGTACCACACTGAGCATAGACCAAAGAAAGCTCAGGAGATTAGAAAGAAAATTATAGACAAACACATCAGAAGTAAAGGCTCTGGCACCATCTCCAAACAGATTGATGTTCCTGTTACTACAGTAACATATAATATTCATTAGTTTAAGGTCTACATGACTGTAGCCATCCTTCCTGGATGTGGCAACAAGAGGACAATTAATGACAAATTGGAGAGAAGGAAAAAACAAATGAAAACCAAAGAGCCCAGAACAATTTAGCGATTAGAGATTAGAGGTGAACTCCAAGGTCAGGGTACATCTGTGTCAGACTGCACAATATGTTGCAGTCTTAGCCAAAGTGGACTTAGCCAAAGCAGACGACTGAGGAGGAAACCACCGTTGAAAGCAAATCATAAAAAAGCGCGACTGGAATTTGGCAAAGTACATGTTGACAACCACAAAGCTTCTGGGGGCATGTCCTTTGGACAGATGGTACAAAGCTGGGGCTTTTTGGCAAGGCACATTAGCTCTATGTTCACAGACACAAATATGAAGCATAGAAAGAAAAGAACATTGTACCTACTGTGAAACATGGAGGAGGCTCACTTATGTTTTTGGGCTGCTTTGCTGCATCTGGCACAGGGTGTCTTAAATCTGTGCAGGGTATAAATTAAATCTCAAGACTTTTCGAGCGTTCTGAAGCGCAATGTGCTGCCCAGCGTCAGAAATCTTGGTCTCAGTCGCAGGTCATGGGTCCTCCAGCAGGATAATGATCCAAAACACAGCTAAAACATCCAAGAATGGCTAAGAGCAAAGCATTGCTCTATTCTGAAATTGCCTTCTATGGGCCCTGATCTAAATCCTATTGAACATCTGTGGAAGGAGCTGAAACATGCAGTCTGGACAAGGCACCCTTTAAACCTTAGACAGCTAGAGCAGTTTACTAATGAAGAGTGGGCGAAATACCTGTGGACAGGTGCAGAAGTTTCATCGATAGTTTCACAAATTGCTTGATTGCAGTGATTGCCTCAAAAAGTTGTGCAACAAAATATTAAGTTAAGGGTACCATCATTTTTGTCCAGGCCAGATTCAATAGCTTTTTTTTTATAAATTATTCTGTTGACCCACACTTCACAAGCAATGTCTGATTTTCATTAGTCGGTTTTGGGTTATTTCAGTGACCATGCACTGATACCTGAAACCCTGCACTGATACCTGAAAACTCACTTGTGGACTACCTGTCTAACACTGACCTAGTTACTATATATATATATATATATATATATATATATACACACAGTATATATAGATATACATATATACATATATACAGTATATACAGTATCTCACAAAAGTCAGTCCACCACTCACATTCTTGCAAATATTTTATTATATCTTTTCATGGGAAAATACTGACGATATGATACTTACAATATTTTGTGTGCCCACTGTTATTTTTCAGCAATGCCTTAACTCTCTTGGGCAGGGAGTTCACTACAGCTTCACAGGTTGCCACTGGAACCCTCTTCCACTCCTCCATGATGACATCACCGTGCTGGTGGATGTTAGAGACCTTGCGCTCCTCCACCTTATATTTGAGAATGCCTCACAGATGCTCAAAAGTGTTTAGATCTTGATACACGCTTCGCCAGTCCAGCACCTTTCCCTTAGTTTCTTTAGCAATGCAGTGGTCGTCTTGGAGGTGTGTTTGGGGTAGTTATCATGTTGGAATACTGCCCTGCATCCCAGTTTCTGAAGGGAGGGGACCATGTTTGACTGTAGGCAAGACACACTTGTCTTTGTATTCCTCACCTGGTTGCCATGACACACGCTTGACGCCATCTGAACCAAATAAGTTTATCTTGGTCTCATCAGATCGCAGGGCATGGTTCGAGTAATCCATGTCCTTAGTCTGCTTCAGCAAACTGTTTGCATCATTGTTAGAAGAGGCTTCCTGCTGGGACCACAGCCATGCAGACCAATTTGATGCAGTGTGCGGTATATGGTCTGAGCACTGACAGGCTAATCCACTACTCCTTTAACTTCTGCAGCAATACTGGCAGCACTCAACTTCTTTGGTCAACCATGGCGAGGCCTGTTCTGAGTGAAACCTGTCTTGTTAAACCGCTGTATGGTCTTGGCCGATGTGCTGCAGCTCAGTTTCAGGGTGTTGTCAATCTTCTTATAGCCTCAAACATCTTTATGTAGAGCAACAATTCTTTTTTTTCAGATCCTTAGAGAGATCTTTGCCATGAGGTGCCATGTTGAACACTAGATGAGCGAACTTTTGAAAAGTTCGGTTCGGTTTGGCGAACTTTCGTGAAGTTTGGATTCGTACGAACCGAACCTAAAACGAACCTTGCTATAACGGCTGAATAATTGCAGCTACAATAGTGGGAGTCTGATAGGGTATAGTTTCGTTTAGTTGCAGTTGCTATTACAATGAAAAAAGTTGAAAAAATCAAAGTGCAAAAATAGTCGTCGACAGCCAGGTCGACAACATTTGACAGCATTGAAAATGTCCGCTGGAGCAGTCCATGTCATGCCAGAGCACCAAAAACACACGGTAGATCGTGGAACCAGCCCAAGAATAGGCTGCGTTGAAGTCGATGCGGTCTCAGTGACATCACAGGTCAGAAGACAGACAGGCGTACCATTTAATTAGACCTTGTGCACCCCAGAACAGGTACACATTAGCCAAGGTGTAAGTCATTACACGGGACATAGGAAACAAAGTGCAAGTTGGCAACACCGGCAGCATTGCCTTGGACCCAGTAGGGTGGAAAACAGACATTTGAAAGTGGAACCAGCAGCAGTAATAGTACTGTATTGGACCCAGTATGGTTGAGAACAGACAATTGACGGAGGAGGAGGAGGCAGCAGCACTTGATTGCACCCAGGCCAGTACGGTTGAGAACAGACAATTGACGGAGGAGGAGGCGGCAGCACTTGATTGCACCCAGGCCAGTATGGTTGAGAACAGACAATTGACGGAGGAGGAGGAGGCAGCAGCACTTGATAGCACCCAGGCCAGGATGGTTGAGAACAGACAATTGACAGAGGAGTAGGCGGCAGCACTTGATAGCACCCAGGCCAGTATGGTTGAGAACAGACAATTGACGGAGGAGGAGGAGGCAGCAGCACTTGATAGCACCCAGGCCAGTATGGTTGAGAACAGACAATTGACGGAGGAGGAGGAGGCAGCAGCAGTTGATAGCACCCAGGCCAGTATGGTTGAGAACAGACAAATGACGGAGGAGGAAGCGGCACCACTTGATAGCACCCAGGCCAGTATGGTTGAGAACAGACAATTGACGGAGGAGTAGGCGGCAGCACTTGATAGCACCCAGGCCAGTATGGTTGAGAACAGACAATTGAAGGAGGAGGAGGAGGCAGCCAGCACATTGATTGCTAGCCCAGGCCAGTATGGTTGAGAACAGACAATTGACGGAGGAGGAGGCGGCAGCACTTGATAGCACCCAGGCCAGTATGGTTGAGAACAGACAATTGACGGAGGAGGTAGGCAGCAGCACTTGATAGCACCCAGGCCAGTATGGTTGAGAACAGACAATTGACGGAGGAGGAGGAGGCAGCAGCACTTGATAGCACCCAGGCCAGTATGGTTGAGAACAGACAATTGACGGAGGAGGAGGAGGAGGCAGCACTTGATAGCACCCAGGCCAGTATGGTTGAGAACAGACAATTGACGGAGGAGGAGGAGGCAGCAGCACTTGATAGCACCCAGGCCAGTATGGTTGAGAACAGACAATTGACGGAGGAGGAGTAGGCGGCAGCACTTGATAGCACCCAGGCCAGTATGGTTGAGAACAGACAATTGACGGAGGAGGAGGAGGCAGCAGCACTTGATAGCACCCAGGCCAGTATGGTTTGAGAACAGACAATTGACGGAGGAGGAGGAGGCAGCAGCACTTGATAGCACCCAGGCCAGTATGGTTGAGAACAGACAATTGACGGAGGAGGAGGAGGCAGCAGCACTTGATAGCACCCAGGCCAGTATGGTTGAGAACAGACAATTGACGGAGGAGGAGGCGGCAGCACTTGATAGCACCCAGGCCAGTATGGTTGAGAACAGACAATTGACGGAGGAGGAGGCGGCAGCACTTGATAGCACCCAGGCCAGTATGGTTGAGAACAGACAATTGACGGAGGAGGTAGGCAGCAGCACTTGATAGCACCCAGGCCAGTATGGTTGAGAACAGACAATTGACGGAGGAGGAGGAGGCAGCAGCACTTGATAGCACCCAGGCCAGTATGGTTGAGAACAGACAATTGACGGAGGAGTAGGCGGCAGCACTTGATAGCACCCAGGCCAGTATGGTTGAGAACAGACAATTGACGGAGGAGGAGGAGGCAGCACTTGATAGCACCAGGCCAGTATGGTTGAGAACAGACAATTG
>ONZH01016737.1:0-20232 GCA_900303285.1 Rhinella marina | reverse complement strand
GGGAGTATAGGGCTGTTACATCACAGCAGGCGTTCCCACAGGCTTCCTTTGATGCTGATTGGCTGAAAAAACGGGCATTTCAAACTTGCAGTGACGCACGAATAATCACGAGTCCGCGCTGCCTCGGGATGCCGAGCCGAAGCGGGCAATATTCGTGCAAATCACAAATATTGCCGCTTCGATTCGCTCATCACTAGTCATTTTCTGATGACACATTCCCTTTAAAAACTAAAATTGTTATTCTCAATGAAGCCTTGTGACAACTGTATTTTTCGAGGTTTAATACTAAAACTTAAATGTCTCTTTGTGAAGAAGAGTTTAGGTTAAGTATCTTCTGTCTTCAACACAGGAGTTGACTTTTAATACTGATATTTAATTTCTGAGTTGTAACAATTAATTATTTAGCAAGATTTGTCTTCTCTACACAACAGTAAAATGTTTCAAATGTTATAAATCCTAATTAGTGAATTTACATGAATGCTGTTTTATTATTTCATCAATCTATAATTCCCAATATGTTATAATCCCTAAACACAGGGCAGGTAACATTTTACAATCCAGCTGTTTGTGCGCTATATGATACCCAATATGATTTAACTTCAAGTGCTAGTTAATATAGAAGTCAATAAAAAAACCTGTGGGGTGCAGCCAATGCATCATAGGACAAATACCATTCCTCATTTTGACAGGAAATCATTTTCCATTTCTAGAAAACATAAATACTATTACGCTCACCTCAGGTGCACATAGAGACTAACATTTTATTGTATTTTTAGGTTAACAAGAAGTTTACAAAAAACTGCAATGACTCCATGGTTATAAAAATTATAATAATTGAAATTTAGGAAACAGATTCTTTGAGGGTTAACATGTTAGATAAAAGATTTGAAACAAATTCAGCATATTAGAAAAACCTTGAGTACTCACACATAGAATAGACCAATATATGACACAGTAGTGCAAAATCATGTTTTTTTTTTAAACATCATCTTGCACAATGCATCTGGGGATAGTTTGAGCCAAGAGAAATGTAAGGAAGAGTATGTCTGTATGTGCTCTCAAATAAACTGGTCATATTTTGGTAAGTGTAAGCATCAGCTCATCTATTACTACATATTATTATGTGGTCAAGCTGTTTGTGTACTGTAATTGCTAAAGGACCCTTGGTGCAAATGTAAATGACTATGGCCTCATAAAAATGCAAAGCATAGAGGAACTTATTATAATAAATACGGACAGCTCTCTAGATCTTACAACTAACTGAGTTATGTAAAATCACCACAAATGACTTGCATTGGTGTTTCTAATAAAGTTCTATTATTTTTACATAGCTGTGATAACCGGAAGGATCATACTGTATTGTATCATTTAAAGAGCATCTGTCACCATGATTACCCCTACTAAACCAGGCATACTGTCTGGTAGAGTTGATCGCGGTGGCTAAAAAAAATTCTCTGTAATCTATTTTACTAATGCAGAGAAATACCCATTTTAGTTATATGCAAATAAGGTGTTTGGAACAGACAGGACGCCTGGGAGAGTGTCCAAAGTGTCAAATCCTGGGAGAAAAAGGAATAAATAGAGGAAAGACAATTACCACAGCCACAACAGCTGAGGGGAAGAGGTGTGGTAAACAGCAACCAAACCAAGGGAAAAGCATGTCAAATTATGTCACTTTTGAAAGCCGCGCAGAACGTCTGATACCAGACGCAAGCCCACTCGTGACATTACCCCCCCTTTTACGGGTGACCTCCAGGCACCCAGGACCAACTTTATCAGGATGACACCTATGAAAGGCTTTCACTAAACAACTGGCATTCACGTCAAATGCCGGTACCCATGACCTCTCCTCAGGACCATAACCCTTCCAATGAACAAGATATTGAAGAGTCCCACGGAGAACTCGAGAATCAATGATCTTGGCAATCTGGAATTCCAAATTACCATCCACCAAGACAGGCGCGGGTGGCAAGGGAGATGGCTCCAGAGGTTCAACATATCTCTTCAACAAAGATCTGTGAAACACATTATGGATTTTCAGGGCCTGAGGAAGTTCAAGACAAAATGCTACAGGATTAATAATGGCCATGATCTTATATGGGCCAATAAATCTTGGACCCAACTTCCAAGAAGGAACTTTCAACTTAATGTTCCTAGTAGACAGCCACACAGAATAACCCAAACTTAGGTCCGGACCATTCATACGTCTCCTGTCAGCCACACGTTTGTACTTGTTACCCATATTTATCAAGTTATCTTGAATTTTTTGCCATATAGAAGACAATGATGACGAAAAACGTTCTTCCTCGGGAATACCATAAGTATCAGAACCAGAAAATGTGCCAAACTGCGGATGAAAGCCATATGCACCAAAAAATGGTGACTTACCAGTGGAGTCCTGTCTGCGATTATTTATGGCAAACTCAGCCAGAGACAAAAACGAGGACCACTCCTCCTGGTTCTAAGAGACAAAACATTTCAAGTATATCTCCAGACTCTGATTGGTACGCTCAGTCTGTCCATTCGTCTAGGGATGAAAGGCAGAGGAAAAAGACAGTTGTACCCCGAGCCGAGTACAGAACGCCCTCCAGAATCTCCCTCCATTTTACTAAAACGATCTACAATAGAGATGAGCGAACGTGCTCGTTATGAGCACTGTAGTGCTCGGCTCCCCTGCGCATTGCCCGCAAGCATTGCGGATCCGTTCTCAGCTGCATGTAAGTCAATGGGGTTGGATCGTTTGGTATGACACTCATACCAAACGGATCCATCCTCCTCTCCCGACTGAAAGTCAGTGGGGACTGATCCGTTTGGCATGAGTGTCATACCAAACGGATCCTTCCCCGTTGACGTACATGCAGCTGAGGACGGATCCGCAATGCCTGCGGGCATTTGTTCGCAGGGGAGCTGAGCGCTACAGTGCTCATAATGAGCATGTTCGCTCATCTCTAATCTACAACCACCAGAATAACTGTCTTACCAGACGACTCAGGCAGATCAGTGATGAAGTCCATGGATTGGTGAGTCCATGGTCTAAACGTGATGGGTAATGGAAGTAGGGGTCCAGAAGGTCGAGTATGTGTCACCTTAGTGCGTGCACAGACACTACAGGCGGACACATAGTCCTCAACACACTTACACAGCCCTGGCCACCAGAATCTACGAGTGATGAGGTTGACAGTGGATTTACTCCCAGGGTGTCCCGCAAGCACCGAAGAATGATGCTCCTCAAACACCTTATGACGCAAATCAGAAGGAACAAAAACTTCCCAGGAGGGCAAGACTCCGGCGCATCTCCCTGAGCCTCAAACACTTTAGCCTCAAGATCAGGGTAAAGAGCGGATATCACCACTCCTTCAGACAGTATAGGGCTCGGATCTTCAAAATCACCACCTCCAGGAAAACTACGTGACAAGGCATCCGCCTTCACATTCTTAACCCTAGGACGATATGTGACAATGAAATTGAATCTGGTGAAGAACAAAGACCATCTGGCCTGCCTCGGATTAAGTCGTTTAGCCGACTCCAGGTAAGCCAGATTTTTGTGATCAGTGTATACCGTGATTGGGTGAATCGCCCCTTCCAACCAATGACGCCATTCCTCAAAAGCCAACTTAATGGCCAGTAACTCTGTTACCCACATCATAATTTCTCTACGCCGCAGAGAGTTTTTTTAGAAAAAAAAGCTCATGGGTGCCATTTACCAGGTGACGGGCCCTGTGATAAAACTGCTCCTACACCCACCTCGGATGTGTCAACCTCCACAATGAAAGGTTGTGACACATCTGGCTGCACCAATATAGGGGCAGAAGAAAATCACTCCTTCACAGCGGAGAAGGCTTGCAACGCTGCATCAGACCACACTGAGACATCCGTCCCTTTCTTCATGTCAGTCAGTTAAGGGTTTAACTATTGTCGAATAGTTCTTAATAAATTTTCGGAAATAGTTGGTGAACTCCATAAGGCATAAGAGCCTTCAGATTTTCAGGTCGGTCCCAGTTCAGAACAGCACAGACTTTCTCTGGATCCATACGAAAACCTGAAGATGAAAGCAAGTATCCTAAGAATTGCACCTCATGTACAGCAAAAACACATTTCTCTAATTTTGAATACAACTTATCTCTTAAAATTTGCAACACCTGCCTCATGTGATTCTGATGTGTCACAATATCTGGAGAATAGATTAGTATGTCATCCAAATACACGACTACAAACCTCCCCACAAGATGATGAAAAAAGTCATTAACAAAATGCTGGAAGACAGCAGGAGCATTGGTCAACCCAAAAGGCATGACCAGGTTCTCAAAGTGGACCTCAGGAGTGTTAAAGGCCATCTTCCATTAATACCCTTATTTGATCCTGACCAGATTATATGCCCCCCTTAAGTCCAACTTGGAGAACACCTTGGCATCCACAATCTGGTTAAACAAGTCAGGAATCAAGGGAAGGGGGTACGGATCACGGACAGTAATCCTATTGAGTTCACGGAAATCCAGACATGGCCTAAGGGTTCCATCCTTTTTCTTAACAAAAAAAGAACCCTGCTGCCACAAGAGATTTGGAAGGCCTAATATGTCCTTTAGCCAAACGCTCAGCAATATATTCCTTCATGGCCGTTCTCTCAGGTCCAGAAAGGTTATACAGCCTAGATTTGGGCAATTTTGCTCCAGGGATAAGATTGATAGGACAATCGTATTCCTGGTGAGGGGGTAAATCCTGACATCCACCTTCAGAAAATACATCAGAGAAATACGATATAAAAGAAGGAAGAGTCTTAAAGCAGAAAAAGATGTATTAACCCTTTCAGTCCCGGAGATTTTTTCGGCTTTGCGTTTTCGTTTTGCGCTGCCTGCCTTCAAACAGCCATAACTGTTTTATTTTTCTGTTCACATAGCTTTATGAGGGCTTGTTTTTTGCAGGAACAAGTTGTACTTTCCAACGCCACCATTTAATATGCATTTGCATATGGTGTAGTGGGAAGCGGGAAAAAAATTCCAAATCGGGTGAAATTGCAAAAAAAACGCTATTCCGCTACAGTTCTATAGTCATGGCCAAAAGTTTTGAGAATGATACAAATATTAATTTTTACAAAGTCTACTGCTTCAGTTTTTATAATGGCAATTTGCATATACTCCAGAATGTTATAAAGAGTGATCAGCTTAACAGCAATTACTTGCAAAGTCAATATTTGCCTAGAAAATGAACTTTATCCCCCAAAACACATTTCAACATCATTGTAGCCCTGCCTTAAAAGGACCAGCAAACATCGTTTCAGTGATTGCTCCATTAACACAGGTGTGGGTGTTGATGAGGACAGGGCTGGAGATCAATCTGTCATGATTAAGTAAGAATGACACCAATGGACACTTTAAAAGGAGGCTGGTGCTTGGCATCATTGTTTCTCTTCTGTTAACCATGGTTATCTCTAAAGAAACACGTGCAGTCATCATTGCACTGCACAAAAATGGCCTAACAGGGAAGAGTATCGCAGCTAGAAAGATTGCACCTCAGTCAACAATCTATCGCATCATCAAGAACTTCAAGGAGAGAGGTTCCATTGTTGCCAAAAAGGCTCCAGGGCGCCCAAGAAAGACCAGCAAGTGCCAGGACCGTCTCTTTAAAGTGTTTCAGCTGCGGGATCGGGCTATCAGCAGTGCAGAGCTTGCTCAGGAATGGCAGCAGGCAGGTGCGAGTGCATCTGCACGCACTGTGAGGCGGAGACTCTTGGAGCAAGGCCTGGTCTCAAGGAGGGCAGCAAAGAAGCCACTTCTCTCCAGAAAAAACATCAGGGACAGACTGATATTCTGCAAAAGGTACAGGGAGTGGACTGCTGAGGACTGGGGTAAAGTCATTTTCTCTGATGAATCCCCTTTTCAATTGTTTGGGACATCTGGAAAACAGCTTATTCGGAGAAGACGAAGTGAGCGCTACCACCAGTCTTGTCTCATGCCAACTGTAAAGCATCCTGAAACCATTCATGTGTGGGGTTGCTTCTCAGCCAAGGGAATCGGCTCTCTCACAGTCTTGCCTAAAAACACAGCCATGAATAAAGAATGGTACCAGAATGTCCTCCGAGAGCAACTTCTCCCAACCGTCGAAGAGCAGTTTGGGGATCAACAATGCCTTTTCCAGCATGATGGAGCACCTTGCCATAAAGCAAAGGTGATAACTAAATGACTCAGGGAATAAAACAGAGATTTTGGGTCCATGGCCTGGAAACTCCCCAGATCTTAATCCCATTGAGAACTTGTGGTCAATCATCAAGAGACGGGTGGACAAACAAAAACCTACAAATTCTGACAAAATGCAAGCATTGATTGTGCAAGAATGGACTGCTATCAGTCAGGATTTGGTCCAGAAGTTGATTGAGAGCATGCCAGGGAGAATTGCAGAGGTCCTGAAGAAGAAGGGTCAACACTGCAAATATTGACTTGCTGCATTAACTCATTCTAACTGTTAATATAAGCTTTTGTTACTCATAATATGATTGCAATTATATTTCTGTATGTGATAAAAACATCTGACAAACACACATAAAAACCAGAGGGCAGCAGATCATGTGAAAATATAATATTTGTGTCATTCTCATTCTCTTTGGCCATGACTGTAGTCGTATGTGGTATCAGAATGATCAGCCTGATGAAATATGCATTATTAAAATATGTCGGGCCCAAATATTCATCAATGTTGACGTGAAGCCATGTTTTATTAATATTTCATGTTGGCCAGTTGAATAAGAGAGGTGGAGCCTGCACAGGTAATGAGGGCCTTCCCAGAAGGCTGGGACGAGAATAGGAAGGAGACTCATCTCAGCTCCATCATCTGCCGAATGGGGATAAAAATGAGTGATTAAGAACATTTCATTGACACAATTTGGGGATCCGATCAACAGAGTGTCACCAACTTACCTGTCCGAGCTCCAGTACTGCAGTCTGGAGCTTGGGCACTGCAATACTGTGTCAGACGTGCTGCCAGGATATGCGCCCTCTGGTGATGTGCCACCTAGGCCATGCCCCTTGGTGAGGCTTCACTTAAGCCACGGCCCCTGGTGATGTGCCACTTAAGCCATGCCCCCTGGTGGTGCGTCATATAAGCCATGCCTCCCTGGTGATGCGAGCGCACATACTGGCCAGGGGAGATTAGTAGTTATTTGTATCAACCATGTATGTGTAATGCAGGCTGAGTGATTGCTCAGCCTACCTATCTCAGGACTGCTTGTTTCTAGTCCAATGGGCGCTGAGTCCCTGGACCTATTATGTTCATTTCCAAGACTCGGTGCTCTATTTAAACCACCTGCTGGCAATACACCCTTGCCAGTTAAAGGTTTTACCTTGCTGTGCTCCTGTGAGTTTTTGGTCTGTTGCTATTTGGATTTTACTTTGGCTTGATTTGAACCTCTCTCTGCTTTGTGATTTTGTACCGTTTCTTTTATTTTTATTTGTGCACATTTATATATGTCACTTATTTGTTTTAATTTTTATAACTAAGTTATGTACCTTTTTGGTACAGTAAGGCTACATTTACAGAAACGTATTTTGTTTCCGTGTCTGTTCCATTTGCAGATTGGATGACGACCCATTCACTTCAATGAGTCCGCAAAAAATGCGGAAAGCACACCATGTGCTGTCCACATCCGTATATCTGTTCCATAGCCCCACAAAAAAATAAAGAGCATGTCCTATTCATGTCCGTTTTGCAAACAAGGATAGGCATTATTACAATGGATCCGCAAAAAAACGGGATGTAACACGGATGTCACACAGATGTCATCCGTATTTTTTGAGGATCTGCAATTTACAGACCGCAAAATACATATGGTCATGTGAATGTAGCCTAAAGCACATCTTTAATGGTTTTCCCTTGTGCCCTGAATGAGCCCAGTAACCTCCATTTTTTTAAGTGCATGAGTGCGGATTACGTTACCGTGTATTTGCTATAAGTGTGGTGTGTGCTACTGTGAGCCTGATTGTGAGTGGGGCGCTGTGGGGTTTTCTATGAGCCCCTAATTAATTGCTGTATTAATTAAAATGCCATAGATAGTGGCAGCGTATTGGGGTGCATGAAAGACTGTGTCGGGGTGTGATCTATCAATTTGAGGCCTGTGTGTAGGGGCCTGAGACATTAAGTGTGTGAAATAGATCGACCCTTGGCAGTCGCACCCAGGTCACATGAATGGGCGGTTCACGTACGTGAGACCTTTAGTTGCTTATTGGTTACCTTGAACAAATTTTCATTTGTGACCTTGCAACTATTATGCCCCTTTCAAACGAGCGGGAGACTCGCATGTCTCCCGCAACGCATCTACAGGGCTGGATTCCGGCACTGACTGGGATCGCATATAATGCTATGCGATCCCAGTCAGTGCCGAGTCCAGCCCTGTAGATGCGTTGCGGGAGACATGCGAGTCTCCCGCTCGTGTGAAAGGGGCATTACTCTTGGTGTGATCTTTGTTGGTCGACCACCTCTTAAAGGGAACCTGTCATCAACTTTATGCTGCCCTCACTGAGAACAGCATGAAGTAGTGACAGAAATGCTGATTTCAGCAGTCTGTAACTCATGAGCTAATAGTAAGTAGTTGCCGAGAACCAGCTTTATAATCTTTACAGCCCAGGGCTTGAAAAGAGTCAAATCTACTTGAGAAGAGTCATGGTTATTCATAATCTCCTGCTCTCCACACCCATCTGCTGATGATTGGCAGTTCTCTCCTAGAGAGAAAGGGAGAAGACAAGGTAGAAGACCATCAGTCATCAGCAGGTGGGCAGGGAGAGCAGGATTTCATGAATAACCGTGACTTTTCTCAGATGGCCGTGACTCTTTTCCAGGCCCAGTCTGCAATGATTGTGATGTTGGTTCTCGGTAACCACTTACTTTTAACTTTTAAATGACAGACCACTAAAATCAACTCACCTGTCTCTACTTTATCCTGACTTTAGTATGGGCAGCATAGAGTTGATGACAGGTTCCCTTTAAGAAGGTAATAATCATCTTAAAGGTGTTGTCTCACTTTAGGAAGCAGCATTTATAATGTAGACAAAGTTAATAGGAGGCACTAATTTATTGTGATTTTGCACATTGCCTCCTTTGCTGTCTTGATTCATTTTTCCATCACATAATATATTGCTCATGTCCAGGAGTTAAGACCACCCAGAAAAACAGCAGCAGGGGTCATGCTTGCACACTGTAGGAAAAAGTGCCGGCCTTTTCCCATAGTGTGCAAGCATGGCCCCCACTGCTGGGTTGCAGGGTGATTGTAACTCCTGGATACAAGCAGTGTATAATGCCATGAAAAAAAAGGAATCAAGCCACAAAGGAGGCAATATGAACAATCACAATACATTAGTTAAGGGCCTTGTATTAAATTTGTCTATATGATAAAGGCCATTTGCAGAAGTGAGACAACCTCTTTAAAACTCCTCCATTTGTACACAGGCTGTCTAGAGTGGCTTTTCCAGCTTGATTAATATCAAAAACTCTTCTTCTGAGATCCTCAGAAATCTCCTTTGTTCATATTATGATACACTTCCACAAACGTGTTGTGAAATTTAAGCTTTTATGGGTTTATCATTCCATTGACTGAGAACATCTGACTCAAATTTCAACTTCGAATTATCTACTAATCCTAAAGGTTCACATATTTTTGCCACTCACAGGCATTTGATATTGGATAATTTTTCTCAATAAATAAATGACCAAGTCTAATATTTTTTATTCCTTTGATTTGGTTATCTTTATCTACTATATGACTTTTGTGAAAATGGGGTTTAGATCAAATTTATGCAGAAATCTCGAAAATTCCGAAGGGTTTCCAAAATTTCAAGCCCCACTGTACATGTCTCCCCTCATTCTTTGCCCCATCAGATATTGCAAAATGCAAATACTGTAGCTGGGAGTGGGCATGTGCATTCTGCACTAAGAAAGTCCACAGTGATGACCCATACATTGGGCTAGGACTTTCAGCTAATAGTCCGTGTGACTGGTGTATGGGATGTTATTGAGCCCGAGTGAAGTGGTAACATTATAGGTTGTGTGATGCATCACTGGGGAAAAGAGGAGTGTATCGTAAAATAAAGCCTTCAATCTAGTTCACGTACATTTATATCCAGTGATAAAACAGGTAATTATGTGGCTCTCCCTTAACACTTCTTATAACGGATTGAAATAAAGTCTCAACTGGACTTGTATGTTTTTAGGACAATAATATAGATCTTCTTTTATGGTACTATAGCCTTGTGTCGTGTGTATTTTGGCAACACTTCAAAGGGCCAATTTAATTTATTTTTACCATGTGCCCATTAAAAGAATCTTATCCAGATTCTTATAGATTAGGATAATAGAATATTTGAAGCTACATCAGGTATACAGCAAATATAGTGTCATGTAATCATGCCCTGACTTGTGCTTGTCTCTGTCCTCTCTAATGAGTGTTAAACAAATCTATGTTTGCTCTGAGGGGACATATACTATTATCTGGCAAATAATTAGCATCAAATGGAAAATAAAACCTGATTAATGATGCTTCTCTACCTGACAAAGAGAGAAAATGAAATAAGGACCAGGGAAGCAGAAGCATTATTCTACCATCTGGTGGGTTGAGAATGACTGTCTCTCCATGTTTTCATGCATTGAACTTGCAGCTCGGCACGTTGGCACAAGCTGATTGAGAACAGCACTTTGCAATTGTTATTACAAGAAAAATACATCACAGAATGACTACTCTCTGAATATGTTTTCCTGGAATTCAGATGACATCCAGAAACATTTAATAGATACACTATTAGAATGAACAAATAATAGTTGATAGAAAACATGATAAAGTGCATAGGAGCTTCCAAAAAAATAAGTTCTGCTATGACCCCACAGGCAATGTTGTACTGCTAAGGCCTCATGCACACGAACGTGTGCCGGACGTGCCCGTGCTGTGGGCTGCAAACTGCGGTCCGCAATGCACGGGCACTGACCGTGAGACCACCGCATGTGGATTGCGGACCCATTCACTTGAATGGGGTCCGCGATCAGCATCCAAGGGTCCGCACCGCAAAAAAGTAGTGCTTGCGCTACTTTTTTGCGGCGCGGAGGCACGGCCAGAAACACCACGGAAGCACACCGCAGTGCTTCCGTGGTGTTCTGATCCGTGCCTCCGATCCGCATCTCCCGGATCGTAGACCCATTGAAGTGAATGGGTCCGTGATCCGTGATGCGGCCTGCACACGGCCGGTGCCCGTTTATTGCGGACCCGCCGTATGCGGCCCGCAGCACGGGCACGGCCGGCACACATTCGTGTGCATGAGGCCTAAGGCTGAGATCAAATTTCAGTTATTTAGTCAGTTATTTCCATCAGTTATTGTGAGTCAAAACCAGGAGTGGGTCAAAAACATAGAACAGGTGCAGATCTTTCCCTTATACATTATCTCTGAGTAGGCTTCACTACTGGTTTTGGCTCACAATAACTGATGGAAATAACTAATCAAATAACTGAAGTTTGAACTTGGCCTAACCTAGCCCCAATCTTCTATTTGCACTGAAATCTTTTTAAACATTATTCACAATGTTTTATGGACGAAAAAATAGATCTAACGGGTTCTGTTACTGGGAAAAAGAGAAGTTAAAACTATGGTTGGGCATTTTGGAGATTATATAGTGCCACCATTATGGCTCAGCAAGTGTTCAACCTATTGTGCCAACCAGCTTAACGTAGAGTTAACCCTGAGGACCTTTAACCTGTTCCCGACTGCCCCACGGGCAGCCTGCTGTTTTAAACAGCAGGCACCCGGGACTAATGTATGCAATCAACGATAACGTCGATTACATACACTTAACCTCTCAGATGACATGGTCATATGTGACCATGCATCTGAGAGGCTGCTCCGGCCCCCACCGGGAGATGATCGGGCGAGGCAGATGCAGTGAGCAGCAGCCTCTGTACTCAGGAGTGGTAGGAGGCTGCTGCACACTAGTTCCTAAGGAGAGCTTGCCTGTGACAGGGCTCCAGAGAAACATAGTGTAATGCCTCATTCACATGTCAGTGATTGGTCAGTGATTTCCATCAGTGATTTTGAGCCACAACCAGGTGCAGCTCTAAACACAGAACAGGTGGAGATATTTCCCTTATACTTTATGTCTATGGA
Source organism: Rhinella marina (assembly GCA_900303285.1). Taxonomy (NCBI): domain Eukaryota; kingdom Metazoa; phylum Chordata; class Amphibia; order Anura; family Bufonidae; genus Rhinella; species Rhinella marina. Next base: position 8,107 of record ONZH01016737.1, on the reverse strand, counting down.
GGCTCCAATCCTGGTTTTGGCTCACAACCACTGATAGAAGTCACTGACCAAAACACACATTTGAATGAGGCCTAAGGCCTCTTTCACACGAACGTTGTGTTTTGCGGTCCGCAAATTGCGGAGCCGCAAAAACAACGGATGGCATCCGTGTGCATTCCGTATTTTTCGGAACGGAACAGCTGGCTCCTAATAGAACAGTACTATTCTTGTCCGTAATACGGACAAGAATAGGACATGCTCTATTTTTTTTTTGCGGGCTACGGAACGGAGCAACGGATGCATTTTTTGCGGGCTCATAGAAATGAATTTTCATGTGAAAAATGCAGATTGGAGCCCGCAAAAACAACGTTCGTGTGAAAGATGATAATGCATTGGAGTCTATGAGAAAATCAATCTAATGATTGCTTGTTATTTACTATTACAAAATTGTACAAATAAGAAAAAACATATTTAAAAATATAACAAAATAAAAAAATATAAAAAATCATATCACCCCCTTTACCTAAAATTGAAATAAAATACATAAATAATTAAAATAATTAACATTATGGGCATAGCCATATGCAAAAATGCTTGTACTATTAAAATATAAAAATATATATTATATGGAAAAACAGGGAAAAAACGTATAAGGACCAATTAGCCAACTGAATAAAAAATTATCAAAAAGTCATACACACTCCCGAATGAAATGTACGGATCATCTCACAAAAATAAAACAGCTTCATACACATAATAATAAAAAAAGTTATGGGGATCAGAATATGGCAATGCAAAAAAAAAAATGTTTTTTTTCCCCAAAGTTTTTTTTTTTTTCAGTATTAAAAGGCAACAAAAACTACATATACTGTATGTGATATGGTTGTTATTGTACTGACCTAGAGAATAAAAGTAACAAGTAAATTTTACCTTATTGGAAACAGTGTAAAAAACCCATAAAACTGTGGCGGATTGTTTTTATTTTTCATAATTCCTCCCCATTTTGAATTTTTTTCCCTCAATTCCCACCACATCGTATGCAACAGTAGATGGTGCCATTAAAAATTGTAGCTTGTCAAACAAAAAACAAGCCCTCATATGACTACGGTATGTGAGTGAAAAAAATAAAAAAGTTATGGCTTTGGGGGTGATGGGAATAAAAAAAGAAAACAAAAAAGTAGTCTTGAAAGTGTTAACCTCTATACAGGGATCTGGATTTTGCTTCAGGTTAGCAACCAGAGCACCACCTCCTGGGAAAGTCCTGATTTGGTTGTCAGCTGACCCACTGGGGTCAGGGACTCTAGTACTAGTACATGCTAGTTCCTGGAGCTCTGGATATACAGTCATGGCCAAAAGTTTTGAGAATGACACAAATATTATATTTTCACATGATCTGCTGCCCTCTGGTTTTTATGTGTGTTTGTCAGATGTTTTTATCACATACAGAAATATAATTGCAATCATATTATGAGTAACAAAAGCTTATATTGACAGTTAGAATGAGTTAATGCAGCAAGTCAATATTTGCAGTGTTGACCCTTCTTCTCCAGGACCTCTGCAATTCTCCCTGGCATGCTCTCAATCAACTTCTGGACCAAATCCTGACTGATAGCAGTCCATTCTTGCACAATCAATGCTTGCATTTTGTCAGAATTTGTAGGTTTTTGTTTGTCCACCCGTCTCTTGATGATTGACCACAAGTTCTCAATGGGATTAAGATCTGGGGAGTTTCCAGGCCATGGACCCAAAATCTCTGTGTTTTGTTAGTTATAACCTTTGCTTTATGGCAAGGTGCTCCATCATGCTGGAAAAGGCATTGTTGATCGCCAAACTGCTCTTGGACGGTTGCTCTCGGAGGACATTCTGGTACCATTCTTTATTCATGGCTATGTTTTTAGGCAAGACTGTGAGAGAGCCGATTCCCTTGGCTGAGAAGCAACCCCACACATGAATGGTTTCAGGATGCTTTACAGTTGGCATGAGACAAGACTGGTGGTAGCACTCACCTCGTCTTCTCCGAATAAGCTGTTTTCCAGATGTCCCAAACAATTGAAAAGGGGATTCATCAGAGAAAATGACTTTACCCCAGTCCTCAGCAGTCCACTCCCTGTACCTTTTGCAGAATATCAGTCTGTCCCTGATGTTTTTTCTGGAGAGAAGTGGCTTCTTTGCTGCCCTCCTTGAGACCAGGCCTTGTTCCAAGAGTCTCCGCCTCACAGTGCGTGCAGGTGCACTCACACCTGCCTGCTGCCATTCCTGAGCAAGCTCTGCACTGCTGGTAGCCCGATCCCGCAGCTGAAACACTTTTAAGAGACGGTCCTGGCGCTTGCTGGTCTTTCTTGGGCGCCCTGGAGCCTTTTTGGCAACAATGGAGCCTCTCTCCTTGAAGTTCTTGATGATGCGATAGATTGTTGACTGAGGTGCAATTTTTCTAGCTGCGATACTCTTCCCTGTTAGGCCATTTTTGTGCAGTGCAATGATGACTGCACGTGTCTCTTTAGAGATAACCATGGTTAACAGAAGAGAAACAATGATGCCAAGAACCAGCCTCCTTTTAAAGTGTCCAGTGGTGTCATTCTGACAGATTGATCTCCAACCCTGTCCTCATCAACACCCACACCTGTGTTAATGGAGCAATCACTGAAACGATGTTAGCTGGTCCTTTTAAGGCAGGGCTACAATGATGTTGAAATGTGTTTTGGGGGATAAAGTTCATTTTCTAGGCAAATATTGACTTTGCAAGTAATTGCTGTTAAGCTGATCACTCTTTATAGCATTCTGGAGTATATGCAAATTGCCATTATAAAAACTGAAGCAGTAGACTTTGTAAAAATTAATATTTGTATCATTCTCAAAACTTTTGGCCATGACTGTAGAAAATCCACCAAGAATGCAGGAAAACCTTATTTAGGTACTGTCTGAACAGGTATGTAGCAAGGCTTGGATGCTCATTTTAGAGATCCAGACAGCACACAGTTAACACTGACACAGGAAAGACTTGCAGGTGGGGTAGTAGTGATGTTGACCCATGGCAAACAGGCTGGGAACTTGACTGGAGCACACACAGAGATGATAGATTGGGTTAACTTAAATATGAACTGAACTTGGACTTGAAAGTGTAGGCACACACAGGTAGGATGGAAACATTACTTGGAGTACAGCAGGAACACAGGCACGAAGATAAATGCAAGCAAATAGCAATAGACTATCAAACATTGTTGCTGGTCTGCCAGGAACTTAAAGCCTGGGAGGGTGCCTTAAATACCTAGGGACCTTCAGCCATTGGCTAGGGAAGCTCGCTGACTTAAAGGGTTTCTGTCATCAGAATTTACCATAGTAAACCAAGTGTCATTTGCAATACGCAAATGACACCTGATGACAGATCTGTTTGTTTTATACTTTTCTGTAAAGTTGTTAGTGAGAAAACTCCGTTTTTAAAATATGTAAATTAGCTCCCCTAGGTGCAGTAGGCGTGAACCCTGCACCTAGTAGCGGCCGTAATGCCTCCTCTTACCCCTCCTACGTAGCTTTGATTGACAGGGCCAGGCAGCCAGCTCTTTCGGCTCCCGGCCCTGTTTGAATCCGAAATCCGGCGCCTGCGCATTGCGATCAGCAATGCGGGCGCATTGAGGAAGCCGGGCGGCCGGCGGCTCAACGCGCATGCGCGGATTGCTCCGGCTTCCTCAATGCGCCCGCATTGCTGATCGCAATGCGCAGGCGCCGGATTTCGGACTCGAACAGGGCCGGGAGCCGAAAGAGCTGGCTGCCTGGCCCTGTCAATCAACGCTACGGAGGAGGGGTAAGAGGAGGCATTAACGGAGGCAAAACGGAGTTTTCTCATTAACAACTTTACAGAAAAGTATAAAACAAACAGATCTGTCATCAGGTGTCATTTGCGTATTGCAAATGACACTTGGTTTACTAATAGAGATGAGCGAGTAGTGTTCGATCGAGCCGGTATTCGATCGAATACTACGCTATTCGGCATACTCGATTTCAATCGAGTATAACGGCGATGGCGCACTTAGAATTCGTTTCCCCTCCCACCTTCCCTGGCGCTCTTTTTCCACCAATCAACATGCAGGGGTGGTATGACAGGCCCGCGGAGCACGCTGGCAGCGCGAAAACAGCGTCTACATGGATTGGATGGAAAAACCATGTGACCTCGAATATTAAAAACTCAGCTCTTCCTGCTCGTTCGCATATGCTGCGTGAACTTAGTCAGGGACAGAGGCTGGAGAAGGGACAGATAGGTTTTAGCTGTTGGACAGGCAGGAGCGTGATTAAAAGCCCTTATCAGGGCTACTATAGTGCAGTACAGTGATAGCTTTACTACAATATACAGTCTGCAGAGAACGGTTGCTGTATTCAGGGATAGCTGCTGGAGTAGGGACAGAGAGAGGCATTAGTGGTGTATTAGGTGCTCTGCTACATACAAAACTATATTTGGCACTACTGTTCTGCGTACTTTTTGGCTGCAAAACCCTGTTATGTGTATATGCACCATCTGATCTGGCAGTATACGGCTGTGAATTTTTTTTTTTTTTTAAATACAGTTTATTTGGCTCTAGTGTTCTGGGTTCTGTGTGCCTGCAATACCCTTTTTGTATACCAGGTGTAAATACCCACCGTCTGACCTGTTAGTACACGGCTGTGTACCTAGAAATATAAAAAAAAAAAAGCCTGTTCATTGGCACCTGTACTTTGCGTTCTCTTGCAAAATAATTGTATATACGTAGTGTTCATACACACCGTCTGATCTGTTAGTACACGGCTGTGTACCTAGAAATATTAATAAAAAAAAAGCCTTTTCATTGGCACCTGTACTTTGCGTTCTCTTGCAAAATAATTGTATATACGTAGTGTTCATACACACCGTCTGATCTGTTAGTACACGGCTGTGTACCTAGAAATATAAAAAAAAAAAAGCCTTTTCATTGGCACCTGTACTTTGCGTTCTCTTGCAAAATAATTGTATATACGTAGTGTTCATACACACCGTCTGATCTGTTAGTACACGGCTGTGTACCTAGAAATATAAAAAAAAAAGCCTTTTCATTGGCACCTGTACTTTGCGTTCTCTTGCAAAATAATTGTATATACGTAGTGTTTATACACACCGTCTGATCTGTTAGTACACGGCTGTGTACCTAGAAATATATTAAAAAAAAAAGCCTTTTCATTGGCACCTGTACTTTGCGTTCTCTTGCAAAATAATTGTATATACGTAGTGTTCATACACACCGTCTGATCTGTTAGTACACGGCTGTGTACCTAGAAATATAAAAAAAAAAAAGCCTTTTCATTGGCACCTGTACTTTGCGTTCTCTTGCAAAATAATTGTATATACGTAGTGTTCATACACACCGTCTGATCTGTTAGTACACGGCTGTGTACCTAGAAATATAAAAAAAAAAAAAGCCTTTTCATTGGCACCTGTACTTTGCGTTCTCTTGCAAAATAATTGTATATACGTAGTGTTCATACACACCGTCTGATCTGTTAGTACACGGCTGTGTACCTAGAAATATTTAAAAAAAAAGCCTTTTCATTGGCACCTGTACTTTGCGTTCTCTTGCAAAATAATTGTATATACGTAGTGTTCATACACACCGTCTGATCTGTTAGTACATGGCTGTGTACCTAGAAATGTATATTAAAAAAAAGCCTTTTCATTGGCACCTGTACTTTGCGTTCTCTTGCAAAATAATTGTATATACGTAGTGTTCATACACACCGTCTGATCTGTTAGTACACGGCTGTGTACCTAGAAATATAAAAAAAAAAAAGCCTTTTCATTGGCACCTGTACTTTGCGTTCTCTTGCAAAATAATTGTATATACGTAGTGTTCATACACACCGTCTGATCTGTTAGTACACGGCTGTGTACCTAGAAATATATTTAAAAAAAAAGCCTTTTCATTGGCACCTGTACTTTGCGTTCTCTTGCAAAATAATTGTATATACGTAGTGTTCATACACACCATCTGAACTGTTAGTACATGGCTGTGAAGGCAAAATATTGTAACAAAAAAAAAATAAAATGCGGAGGGGGGCTAGCGGAATCGGACGAGGACGGGGGCGCGGAAATGCTGTTGGTGGCCTTGTTGAAGCCAGTGGGGATACAATGCGTGCTGGTGAGGGTCAGCCAGGATCCCACTCATCCAGAATCCCTGCCTTTATGGGACAGTTAAGCAGGGGGCGGGTTACACCGCTGTTGAGGCCTGAGCAGGTTGAACAGGTGGTGCAATGTATAGCCGATAGCGCTTCCACACAGTTGTCCACCAGCCAGTCATCCACACAGTCTCACTCTGACCCTCCTTCCTCCACACCTGGCCAACAGAGTCATCCCACCATTGACCCCTCCCAGGAGCTCTTTTCGGGTCCTTTTTCAGATGTGCCGGAAGAATCCCAGGAGCTAGCACAGGAATTTGTTTGTAGTGATGCCCAACCACTTGAGTATTCGCCATCTCCTGCTGATGTGTACCCTGAACCAGCATCTGTTATCATGAGCGATGATGATGATGAGACGCAGTTGCCATCAAGGGAGGCTGTTGGAATGTCAAGTGGGCAGGAGGAGGAGCAGAGTGAGGAAGTGGAAGAGGAGGTGGTGGATGACGAAATGACCGACCCCACTTGGCCAGGGGTGATGTCCAGCGGGGAAAGCAGTGGAGAGGTGGTGGTCTGCGCAGCACCGAAAAAGGCAGCAAGAGGCAGAGGGATGTCCACAGGCAGAGGGATGTCCACAGGCAGAGGGATGTCCACAGGCAGAGGGATGTCCACAGGCAGAGGACAGTCCAGACAGAGAAGTGAGGCCCACAGCCAGCAGGGCCGAAGCTGTTCCCGGCAGCGGGCAGTCGCGCGAAGCTCCCCATCGAGGCCTCGTACTTCTGTGGTGTGGAGATTTTTTAATGTTTGTGCGGATGACAAAACTGAGTGCGGTTTGCACACTCTGCCACTCAAAACTGAGTAGGGGCTCTGAGAAGAGCAATCTGACCACCTCAGGCATGCGGCGTCACTTGGAAGTCAAGCACTGGGCTGAGTGGGAGAGAGCAAACGCAATACAACCTGCGCAAGGTCTTCCTGCCACTGCCTCTTCCCCTTTGTTGTGTGCTGCCACTGCGGTCCAGACCTCCAGCCAGGACACCTCCACATCTGCCTCTGCCTCGGCTACTTTGGGGCCTTCTCCTTCAGCCTCCCCTTCCCCCGCATCTTCGCCTGCACCTTCACACTCCTCGTCCCATCAACTGTCCATCTCGCAGGCGTTCGACCGCAAGCGGAAGTACGCCTCGAGTCACCCCCAAGTCCAAGCCTTAAACTGCCACATCTCCAAACTGCTGGCCCTGGAGATGTTGCCGTTTAGGCTTTTGGAGACGCAGGCCTTCCGCGACCTGATGGCGGCTGCCGCACCTCGCTTATTCCGTCCCCAGCCGCCACTACTTTTCCCGGAGTGCCGTCCCCGCCCTGCACCAGCACGTGTCGCGTAACACCAGGCGGGCCCTGAGGTACGCAGTCAGCGCAAAGGTCCACTTGACCACCGACTTGTGGACAAGCGCTTGCGGCCAGGGACGCTACATCTCTTTGACGGCACACTGGGTGAATGTAGTGGAAGCGGGGACGGGGGTCGCAAACAGAGACGGCCTACCTACCACCCCCGTCCAAGATTGCCAGCATGGGTTCTGATAAACCCCCCTCCTCCTCCTCCTCCTCCTCCTCCTCCTCTGCCTTAACATCGCCCTCAGCCGCTAGCTGGAAGCGTTGCAGCACTGGCGCGGGGAGACGTCAGCAGGTGGTGCTTCAGCTCATCAGCTTGGGCGACAGGAAGCACAGCGCCCCAGAGGTGAGGACGCCATATTGCAGCAGACGGAGATGTGGCTGTCGCCGCTGCAGCTAGGACCAGGCATGGTCGTGTGGCGATAACGGCCGTAACCTGGTGGCGGCTCTGGAGCTTGCCGAACTCAATCACGTACCATGCTGGCCCACGTTTTTAATCTGGTAGTCCAAAATTTCTAAAGGCTTACCCCCAACCTGGCAGAGCTACTGGTGAAAGTGCGGCGCTTGTGCGCTCACCTTTCGGAAGTCAACTGTAGCTGCTGCTAGCTTAAAAAAACTCCAGCAACGCCTCCAT